>CM077152.1:19983296-20186203 GCA_039583875.1 Platanthera guangdongensis
GATTGTATTAATTATATTCCACAATATACAACTAAAAATAAACACCTTTCCTAGGTCTATAAGATTTGTAGGGTCAATTTCATCACTACTCAGTGCTTAAAAAATCTACAGAACTTCTGAAAGCAAACAGATCTTATGCCTGTGACATAGCAGAAAGTGCGTAGAGGATGATTTTTAAAAGCAAGAATGATAAAATGGACCCTACAAAATCTTCATAGACTAGAAGAGTTGTTTAAGTTTTAGTTGTAGTATGAATGGAATATATTAATACAAATGCCATTATGCTAATTATTGTGAGATGCTTCTGTTGGGCTTGCAAAAAAAAGAACAAGATTGAATGCAATAAAGTTTGTCTTGATGTGTTTCAATGTGGAACCAGAAGCTGCGATTGTGACTAAGAACAGAGCTAAGCCTAAGCAAAATTGATCCGTGGTTCACTGGATACTGGCTATAACTTATAGGGAAATCTCGGATGTGTCCGATAGTATGCGGGGTTCCAATCACATGGCTTATTTTCAATTGGATGAACAAACATTACTTTATTTAGGCTCCGTTTGGCACGGGTGGTGGCGTCGTAAACGTTGGGTTAAACTGTCATTCATTAAGGATCATCTAACAAACATCATTTTTTGAACATAAAAGTGGATGGAGTTCCTTAGGTGAGCGTTAACGAATGACAATTTAACCCCGTGTTCAAGACCGCCACCTTTTCATGTGATGGCAGCTGAGAGAGGAAGGAGAGAACACCTAAAAGGGCAAAGAGAAACGTTGGTCTCCTCTTTGCCAGATCTTTATCTTATAGCAATTATTAGTGACATTTCTTTTTCTTTTTTAAAAAAACAGCTATCCTTATTAAGCTTAATTTTCTATCGTTATGGATGTTGGAGTCCTTTCTTTGGATGTGAGGACCTTTAGCAATTGCCACAGTTCTGAATTGTGTTGTAGCATGAAAATATAAATCAATTGTGCTTGTTGTACCTATGAACAACATCGACTTAATTTGATGATAACAAATTAATGTGTTAATTATATTTTGAGTGTATTTGCAGGTAATATTTTTGCAAGCAAATCAAAGTACATTGAAATTAGGATTACATATTATTAATCTATGTTTGAATTATGAACGAAATCAAAAATATACAGTAACAATAAAGGTATATTTGCTCTTTAAGCAAAAACTACTTCCACTTAATTATATTATATATAAATTCCTGTTCATCCAAGTATAGTAGACTACGTGAGTGCACAACAATAATGCAATTCTAGGTGAAGTGCAGGGAGATAATTTTATTACACCCGTGAACATTATATGTAACACATGCAAGACTCAACGACGGAATCAAGACATCAATAAAGAATTAAATCACACACATATAATTTTAAGCATGTCAACATAGTTTCTTTAGGCCTATCAAACAATGACTTTCCTCCGCGGGAAGAGTCAAAGCAAAGCGCGCGACAAATGATTCCGTCCTGCAGATCACAAGTAAATCTAGAACAAAATCTCATGATGTTATATATCCAAACAAATATGAAATCACAACACCATATTTCAATATAGAAAACAAAAATCCATAATACAAATAAATACTCACAAAGTACGGGGGCTGCCATGGGAGGGGAGATCCGAGGATGTAGGGCGCGATAGAGACGGTTTAGAGAGGAGTTCAGTGGCGGAAATGAGGGCTGGAGATGGATAGATGTTAGATCAGAGTGGAGGGGAGATCGGGGAGTGGCTGCGGCTCTCAGGTAAGGGAAATAGGTGGACCGCGGCTTCAGGAAATGGGGACAGTGGGGCTGCGGGCTGTAGAGATGTAGGGCGGCAACAGGGATCTAGGGGTTCCTCTACTTCTTCCCCAAGCTTTCTTCCAACTTCTCCTTCTTTACCTCCATTCTAGGGAAAGGTTGCATTGTAACGGCTGCAGGGAAATAAACTAGGGATGCTTTTATGAAGCTCGGTGGTTTGGAGAAGGCCGTAGGGTGGGTTATGGATGAGAGATACTTATGAGATGTGGGAAAGCACCTAAGAGTCGTCATCTAGGGCCTCATAGAGTCGTCACCATGAGGGGATCGCCGGATTTCGGGAATGAACTTGTTGCGTTCCCTAGATTGAGATCTTGTACAAGGGGTGGAGAGAGAAGACATGAAGGAGGGAGGAGTGTTCCTTCTTCGATCCCTTGGGAGCTATAGTGTGGAGGGAGGGAACTCCGGTGGCTGAGCGGCACTTGCGTGCGGACAAGAGAATAGGGGAGGCGGCTACGTGCGGATTAGGTTACGGATCGAGAGAGAGAGAGAAGTTAGAGAGAGAGAGGAGAAATGATATTAAATCCTTGCTTACTTCCTCCAAGTCAAATCCACAACATAAAACCAAGTTCCAACCAAAAAGATCAATTGCCCCCTCACAAGGCTTAACAAGAGGTGAGGTTAAAAATACTACGCATGCATAAAAATACTAATACAGATAACAGTGGTTCAAGCGTGTTCCACTCGAGACTCGCAACGCTTGTACATGATCCCCGACGAGGATCCGTAACACCTCCACCCTGCTCGACATCAAGCTTGTCCTGTGGCTGCAGCGGAAGTGGAACCAAGGGCGCGGTTGGAGAGTCTTCGACGAAGGGCTTTGGCTGGGACACGTGGAATACGTCATGAATTTGAGCATCGTCGAGGAAACGAAGAAGATAAGACACGTCCCCAATGCAGTGCAAAATCTCGAAAGGGCCAAAGAACTTGGTCCCCAGCTTCTTGTAAGCTCCCTCAGAGACGGTAGACTGACGGTACGGGCGGCGTTTAAGCCAAACCTAAGTTATCAAAGGCGCAAGGCGCACCGAGGCGCAAAGGGCCCTTGGAGCCTAGGCGCAGGCTCGCGCCCGAGGCACGTGAGGTGCAAAAATAGGGGGAAAAGAAAATGGAGCGAATTGGGCGGCCAATTCGCTGAAATTGTGCGAATTGGGCGCCCAAGTGCGCCTAGGGGGTGTCTCAGGTGCGTCTAAGATCTTGTTTTTGCCCATATCAATTTTTTTTTTAAAAAAATTACCTTTAAAGGCCCGGGCACGCCTTTGGCGCTCGCCTGGGAGCGCCTGGGGCACATCGCCCGCCTCAGCTGTGCTGAGGCGCGGCGGGCTGCTCCTGGTGCGCCCGGCGCCTCAGGCGCGCGCCTTGACAACTATGAGCCAAACCCAATCCTCAGGAGCGAAGAACAACTCGCGGTGGCTCCGGTTGCAGACAGTCTCCATCCTTTCCTGGGCCTAAAGAAGACGGTCACGCGCCAAGCGCAGAATCTCATCGCGCGTGCATAGCCTTGTGTCGACAGCGGCAGAGCGAGCAGAGGCGCTAACATATATAAGGAGGTGGGGAAGATCTCGACCATAAATGAGGAGGAAAGGAGAAGTCTGGAGGGCGGTGTGGTAGAAAGTATTGTAGCAATACTCCACTTACGAAAGGCAAAAGGCCAGTCATTAGGGTGGTCCCCGATAAGGCAGCGGAGGTACATCTCGAGCGTCCGGTTGACCACTTTAGTCTTGCCATCCGACTGAGGGTGGTAAGCGGAGGAGAGGGCCAGCTTAGTACCACAAAGGGTGTATAGTTCCTACCAGAATTGAGAGGTGAAGATCTTGTCCCTGTCAGACACAATGCTCTCTAGTAAGCCGTGGAGGCAAAACATGTAACGACCCGAACTCCGCCACAATTTAAATCTATATTCTGAGCGGTTTTTCACAAGTTAGATAACACAGGAGATAATAAAAGTAAAACATGAAAATTCTAACTTGCCGGGTAATATACATCATGTACAAAACAACAACAAAACGCTCCTAACTCGTGAATGAGTCACGTCTTCTCTCTGACTACGGTCTGTCTCTGTTGGGATCCTCCTAGAGAGGCCTGGTACGCTGACGGTCTGATTCTAAAAATAAAACAAAACCCAATTAGTTTACAAAACTAAGTGAATTCTTTACTTTTTCACTGTCCTGCAATCAGACAAGAAAGTCGGCAGAAATAAGCAGTTATTCACATTTATATCTCTAAGCCAGAAAGACAGTAAAATATACATATCTCTTCCTATTCTTTTTATTCTTAATCAGTTCGGTAATCAAATGAGTTCAGTAATCAAATCAGTTCGATAATCATATTAAGCGTTGATTTGAAATGCTGAGGGTCGATCTTATTTTCTTTCATTTCTGGGCTCGTGGGCCCATCTCATCGCTGTCCGTTTTAGGGCGCTCACACACGCAATAGGCTTCCACGCCTCCTAAATGGGACAAGTTTATATCATATTCTGTAGGAGTTCGACCACCCCCCCCCCCCCCACGAGGTGTAGGAGTCTGAGACTCTACCCCCCCCCCCCCCCCCTCTATAAGGCTTACCCTGTGCATTTCAATACATCAACGTCTTTTCTTTTCTATTTCACAATCTTTTTCATATAATTTCAAATATAGGAATTAAAAATATATCAAGTCCCCTCAAAGTTTCTAGTACTCGCTAATCACTGTAGCGATTTCATCTCTTTCCCTTTATTGCAATGTTAAGTAGCTCGAAATAAAATAATGTCAAACCGAATATTCAAATAAACGTATTAAGAACTCACCCCAAGTTTTCCTTTGCCCTTGTGTCTCGTAGGATTCTCGTCGCGTCTATCGCTGGACGTCATCCTCTGCAGTATCAAGAAATCATTTTCTTTAGGGTTGCGCCGAAATAAACACGAACAGACTCCTAGGACGGCCACAACTACGACGTTGGGGAGTTGCCCAGGGAAGGATCTACTCCGGTGACACCAGTTCAACTCCATCTATCACCAACATCGAAAGTTACAGCAATAGCGTCATCAAGGTGAAATCCCCTTCAAACACAACCGGCCAGCACAAACAAGAGTCGGCCAGCACACAACACATAACCAGCCAGGAACAACCGGTCAACAACATCTCCAATAGCAGCCACACACACACACACACACCCAGCACCATCCCTCCAAAAGCTCAGGGAAAATCAAGAACACAGAAACCCTAATCAGAACATAGTAAACCCCCAAATCGGAAAGCCCTAAATTTCCAATATTCAACATCTAACTTATAGATTCACCACCATATGAAATAGAGGGGAGAAGAAAGCTCACATTGAAGGTGCGGCTCAAAAACAGCCGACCAAATAGCAGCAGCTGTCCAAATCGACGGCAGTCCCAAGCAAGGCAACGTTAGCAGCAGCAAGGAGATGGCAGCAGCAGCCAAGAAACGGCAACAACGACAAGTAGAAGAAGCAGGAACCCTAGCAGTTCGTCGAGCTCAACTCCAGAAGGCGAGAGATCGAAATATAGCCAGTGTACAGTCCACCGCTTAAGGCAAAGAATTTTATATTCCCTCAAGCAGCCAGCCCACTAAACCAAAAGCCAGTCCAGCCCATTCCATATAACCGGCCCAGGACAGTCCAAATGAACCGGCTCATTTCCATTTCTCATTTCAATACATGGCTTTTTCCAATACAAAAACAAAATGAACATCGCAAAATAAATCAGAACATTTAAACTTTTATGCGACGTCGAAGAAGCACAACTTTCTCGTTCTCATCATCGGGGATAGTAAAGAAATCTTTTTGTAAATAACTGCATAATTAAAATATATAGATATTCGATAAAACTCAAGTTCAAGTCTTACAAAACACCTAGTCTAAGAATGCACGGGCAATGGCGGGGCCGGTGATGGGGTGGCTCATGGCGATGAAGTGGGGCCCCTTGGAAAAGCGGTCGATGAGCACGAAGATGATGGAGTGGCCTCGAGAAGGGGGTAGCCCTTCGATGAAGTCCATCAAAATGTCTGCGCAAATTTGTGTCGAAACCGGAACAAGCTGCAGGAGACCGGCGGGCGAAAGAGACTCCGTCTTGCTGCGTTGACAAATCAGGCAAGCGGCAATATAAGTCTGGACACTCCATTTTAGACCCTGCCAGAAGAACTTGGCGCACGGGTGCTGAAGGGTCTTGTGGACCTCTTCATGGGTGTGGTCGTGGACGACCACCAGATTGTCTAGAATTAGCAAAGAGGAGGATGGCAAATAAAAACGGTCATTGTACGGGATGAGGCCGTCACAGACTGTCCAATGTGGTGGAAGGAGCCCCTCTTGAATTCAGCGGTGCAGCTCGCGGAGAGATGGAGTGTCGTGGATCTCTTGACGGAGGCGAGGCAGAACAAGGGATGATGGTCAGACGCGACATAGAGGAGTGCATCAGGAGAGTCACGGCAGGAGAGAGCGTCGGTCGTGCGATTCAGGTGGCCCGCCTTGAACTCCACCCTGAAGTCATAGCCCAGAAGGAGGCTCACCCAACATTGTCGCGGTACTGTCGTCAGGCGCTGCTCCAATAAGTACTTGAGACTAAAGTAGTCCACATGGATCAAAAAGGAACACCCCCACAAGTAGGGCCGCCAGTGGTGGACGGCCTTCTCCAGTCCGATAAGCTCCTGCTCGTTGGAAAAAATGTTCCGATGGTGGAGGGTCATCGTGCGGCTGAAATATGCAATCGGGTTCCCTTCCCGCTGAAGAACCGCCCCACACCCGTGTTCGGAGGCGTCTCATTCCACCTGGAATTCCTTCTCGAAATCTGGAAGCTAGAGAATGGGAGCCGATACTAAGGCCTGCTGCAAGGCTCGGAAGGTCGTCGTGGCGGAGTCATCCCAAGCGAAACACTGGCGATGCAACAGGGACAACAAAGGGGAAGTAATCACAGTGTATCCCTGGATAAATCTGCCATAGTAGTCGGTCAGGCCGAAGAACCCACGAAGCACCCGCTGAGTCTAGGGAAAGGGCCAATCGAGAACTTCCTGAATCTTGACCGGATCGGCCTAGACGCCCGAGTGGTCAACGATGTGCCCCAAGTACGCAACTCTGTCAATGTCAAAGGTACACTTAGCCCGCTTAAGGAAGAGCCGATGAGAGCGGGCCAACTGGAGGACCTTACCGAGGTGGTCGAGGTGTGCTTCCCAAGTCTTTTTGTACACCAAATTATCATCAAACAAAACAAAGTACGCAACAACGAAGGAGAGTGTGAAATACCTCGTTCACAAGTGCCTGGAAGGTCAACGGGGCCTTTGTGAGCCCGAAGGGCATCACGAGGACATCAAAGTGGTCATGATGTATGCGAAAGACCGTATTCTCCACGTCGACAGGAAACATACAAATCTGGTGTTATCCCGAGCAAAGGTCCAGCTTGGAGAAATAGCGGGCCCCGTGCAACTCATCCAACAACTCTTCAACTACCGGGATGAGGAACTTATCCTTCATCGTTTGCGCGTTCAGGGCGTGGTAGTCAACGTAGAAGCGTCAGGAGCCATCTTTCTTGTGGACTAAAAGGACCGGGGAGGACGCCCTGGCGAAGCATATCGACGTACTTTTGTTTGATTTCATCCTTCTGTAGAGATGGATATCAGTAGGGGCGGACGACTACCGGGGCAGTGTTTGGAAGGAGGCAAATGCGGTGGTCTTGGCGGCGCGAGAGGGGAAGCCCTATTGGTGCGGCCATGGTGTCGTGGTACTCGTGAAGAAGGGCCTCAAGATCTGGTTGCACAGAGGGGTCAGGCTGAAAGGAGAAAGCTCGGCCAACATCCGACGTCGGATGGCCTTGCCAAATCAGGTGAGGTCCTTGGCCCCAAGACATCGTCAGGCCCTCCAAATCCCACAAAATAGGGTCGAGGGTATGCAACCAATGCGTCCCAGATACAACGTCAAACCCGCGTAAGGCGATGACAAAGAAGTCAACATGAGAATGATAGTCCTCCACAGTGATAGGAACGTCCCGACAAACCCCGGTGCAGACCATAGCGGTGTCATTTGGCATGGCCACGCGCAAACGACCACGACTTGTAATAGGACGCTAGAGCCGCTGTGCAATGAGGTCGCTGATGAAACTATACGTACTTCTTGTATCCACGAGGGCAAGGAGCCGGTTTCCAGCCATAGTGATGGGCATCTGCATTCTGTCCCTAGAGTGGGGGCCCAACATGGCATGCAAAGAGATCGCTGGGTCTCCTGGCTCGTCATCCCCGACTTCCACATCTGAAGGATCGTCGACCTCGAGCAAGAAAAGGCACTTGCACCAGTGCCCATGACTGAAGGTCTCAACACAGTTGAAGCAAAGGCCCTTTGCACGACATTCGACCATCTCCGAGTTCGACAGATGTCGGATGTGGGCGGGGCGCTCCCCTAAATTTGGCCATGGACGAGCCGCCGCTCGCGGGTGGTTGGGGCTGACTGTAATTCTGGAAGGAGCTATCATTGCTGCGGGGCCCCAAGTTGGGGCGGTCCATCAAGATGCGCTTCTCGCAGAGGCGCACCAGACTCATGGTGGTAGTAAGATCCGGAGGGTTCTGGAACTCAACATCCATGTGGAGTCGCTCATGCAAACCCACAGTGAAGGTCATCTGGTGAGCTGCCGGGACCGACAGAGCGCGGGCAAGGAGCACCTGGAAATGCTTTAAGTAGTCATTTATAGAGCTCGATTGCTTCAAGGGGATCAAGTCACTGATGGGGTTGCTGTAGAGCAGTGGGACAAAGCATAGGTTGCAGTGGACCTTGAAGTTGTCCAATGTAAGGGGGGCTTCTCTCGTTGAAGTTAAGAGAAGCACAGTTGCGCCGAACCCATAAGGTGAAAGGAGGATACACCTAGCCAATCCTCCCACGAAGTGCGTTGTGCGGCAAAGAATTGCCCACAACGAGTCAACCATGCAAGGGGATCTTCGAGGTCCTCAAAGATCGGGAAATTCAACTTCACAAAACACGACACTGTGGAATAGTCTGAAAGTGCTGGAAGATCGGCCAGCTGGTGGGGGTGTGGCGGCTCGGGAACGGATGGGGAGGAAGCGGAAGTGGTGCGCGGGGGTGGCAGAGTGTCGTCCGGGAGAAGCGCGGCGAGGAGTGTCTGATGGTTATCCGTCATCATGGATTTGAAAGAATCCAAAATTTGGGCCAAGGTAGGGCCGCCCAAATTTTCGTCGTCCATGGTGGAAGAAGCCCGAAAAGGAGGGAGGGCCGGTGGAGGTAGCAGTCCGGAAGAGGCGGCGAGCAAGGAGCCCCCGACGAGAGAAGAGCCGAGAAGAATCGGTTGTTGGGCCATGGCGGGGAGGCGCGAGAGCGGTATCGTCGGGATCGGGCTCGGAATGGCAAGGTCAGAGCGGTGAAGGGCTCGACAGTCAATGGCGTCGTCGCGGATGGCTACGACAGAGGTCGGCGGTGCTGAAGCGGTCTGGTCGGCGGAGGGAAGGACCGGTAGCTCTTATACCAAGTTGTTACGTGTCCTATAATGAGATCCCGTACAAGGGGGTGGAGAGGGAAGTCCAAAAGAAGGGAGGTGCGTCCCTTCTTCGATCCCTTAGGAGCTATGGTGTGGAGGGAGGGAACTCCAATGACTGAGAGGTGCTTGCGTGCGGACGAGCGAAGGGGGGACGCGGATTAGGTTACAGACCGAGAGAGAGAGAGAAGTTAGATAGAGAAGAGAAATGATATTAAATCTCTGCTTCCTCCAACCCAAACCCACAACATAAAACCAAGTTTCAACCACAAAGACCAATTGTCCCCTCACAAGGTTTAACAAGAGGCAAGGTTAAAAACACTACGCATGCATAAAAGTACTAATACAAATAACGGTGGTTCAAGCGCACACCACTTGAGACTCGTGACGCTTATACATGATCCCCTAACGACAGAACTTCTCCAAAAAATATGCAATGACCTCTCAGCAGCCCTCATACTCACTATTTATAACAAAACAATATTAGGCATCCTTACATCAACGACTATGATTGACCATTAATATAACGGGCCGATTACATTAAATAAAAATTAAAAGTAAAATATAATATATGAAAATGTAAGTAAACGAAAATCCGGACGCATCCGTGAAGTCAGATCATCGATCTTAAAATATTTCTTAATTTATGGATCTTGATTAAATTTTGTTTTAATATTGAGCGTATTTTCTAGGCTATAAATAGTTATGGTGTATGCCCTAATAATACAAGATTCTGTTTCAACTTGGTATCAAAGGCCGGGGGGGGGGGGGGGGGGGGGCGAAAAAAAACCGAGTGGCGGCTTCCGCTTTTGCGCTTGGAGATTTCCGCCTCTGCGCTCGACTCCAGATCTTGCACTCGGCGGAGGACCTCCGCCTCTAGGGTTGCGAGAACGCTTCTTCCATCGCCGCATCTAGCGGCTGTCGCCTCTGCGTTCGACAAAG
The DNA here is from genome assembly GCA_039583875.1 of Platanthera guangdongensis. Lineage (NCBI taxonomy): Eukaryota > Viridiplantae > Streptophyta > Magnoliopsida > Asparagales > Orchidaceae > Platanthera > Platanthera guangdongensis. The sequence goes on from CM077152.1 coordinate 19,993,504, forward strand.
GACCTCTGCCTCTAAGGCTTCCAGATCTGCGCTCGACGGAGGACCTCCACCTCTAGGGCTACGGGAACGACCCTCCCGCCGCCGCATCCAGCGGTTGTCGCCGTCTTCGTCTGCTGCGGCCTGCGAGACTGGTCGCAGTGGGAGAACAACACGTCTGCATCTAGCGGGTCTTCAATGGGTCTTCAGCAACAACACGTCTGCATCCTAGCGGATCTCGGGATGTGGTGATCGGATCTAGGGCAGGAGGAGGCATTGATTGATACAAAACGAGATGTGGTGATGGGTGAGGAAGTTGATCCATGACGCCGAAGGAAGGAACAAAGACATATGTCATCAAGATGTTGGGCCCGGATGAGTTGACCACATTTTTTAGGGTGTTGGGCTCAACGCAACGGCCGAAGAAGTTGGAATTTCTTCCGATTGATTTGAAGTTTGATGGACCTATGACCCACCTGAGTTGGTCGCGCTGTGTGAAGAAAATCCTTGCAGTGAAACAAGTTGGGGGCTTCCTGACAGGGGCATTGAAGAAATCAAAGAACTCGGCTGCAGATGAGTAGGAAAGGCCCATATGAAGATGTTTATGTGGCTACTCAGCTCGGTTGTCCCATCGATTTACGCCACGGTAGATGACCTCGAGACATTCATGGAGGTTTGAGATAAGCTGAATAACACATATGATGTTGAGGGGACCACTCTGTGGGTCTTTCAGGTGAAGGGAGAAATTGATGACACGACTCAGGGAGAGAAAACAGTGCAAGAGTACGCCTTCGAGCTGGAACGACTATTAGTGGATTACGATCACGCCTCTGGCGGGAAGTGTTGCAGCGACTAACAGTGTCGTACTTCCAAGATCATCGTGGAGGAGAGGGTGATGAAGTTTCTGAATGGGTTAGATGACAAGTTCGATCAGCGGAGAGCCCAACTTCTTTTTGGTACGACGATTCCTACACTCACCGAGGCCATCTCTATTATGATTCAGGAGAAAACACGTCTCAAACTTCAGGCAGGCACAGGAGGGTCCACGACTGTGAAGTCAGCACTAGCGGTTGCTGCCCCTGGTGTTACATGACAGAGGGAAGAAACCCGACAGTGCTATAATTGTAGCGAGGTGGACCATCTGAGGCAAGCATGTCCCAAGCCGCTGGAGGAGAGAGATTTGGGTGGTGGACGGGGACGTGGTCGTGGACGTGGACGTGCTCGTGGTGGCAGAGGAGGCTATCGAGCCAATTTGGGCATGACTGAGAGTGCGGAGGAAGTTGATATTATCCATACAAAAGAGGAGCAAACCCTACTTAGAATGATGAGGGCATCAAAAGGAAATAGATGACGAGGGAGCAAAGATGGAGTTGGGGGGTCGCTATGTATGCCCACCTAACTGATGGATCTCTCGCACTTGCATCCATATCTTCATTCAGGGCATTAGATTGGATCATCGACTCAAGCGCATCACGTCACGTGTCAGGAAATACAGGCGAGTTCTCCTCCACTCGTCTAGCTACTGCAGATAGCATCCATATGGGGGACGATACGTTCCAACTAGTGGTCAGTAAAGGTACTGTTAATTGTTCAAGTTCAGTAAAATTATTCAATATTTTGCATGCTCCTTTTTTAGTTAGTCTCTTATCCATTAGTTCTATAATCATTCAACTGAGATGTGTTGTTTCTTTTGATATTCTCAAGGTGACTTTCCAAGAGAAAGGGGCGAGACAGATACTTGAGACTGGGACTTGGCATGACGGGCTGTGGTATCTGGATCGGGAAGGATTGGATACAACTCTTGTATCTGTGGTAGAGAAGACGGGAGTTAGAGGATAGAAGATGAGTATATAGGATATGATGATACTCCATCACAGACGGCTGGGGCAACCCTCTTGTAGTACTATAACTAGATTATTTCCTGATATTTTTGAAACAACAAATAAAGCAAAATTGGTGTGTGATGCTTGTGATTTAGGCAAGCTCACTAGGAGTTTGTATGCTAGTACGGTTCGAAGAATATTTTTTGTTTTTGATGTTGTTCATTCTGATGTATGGGGACCTTATACTGTAAGCTTTTTGAATGATTATAAGTACTTTATAACTTTTATGAATTGTGCATCTCGTATTACTTGACCATATTTGATGAAAAATAAGAGTGAGGTACTTACCTGTTTCCGAGATTTCCATAAGCTTGCTCAGACACAATACATTGCAGTGATTAAGATACTAAGATCGGATAATGAGACAGAATACACTAACAAGATAATGAAGGAATACTTATCAGCCCATGAGATATTGCACCAGACCACTAGTGCCTACACACCGACATAAAACGGAGTGGCGGAAAGGAAGAACAGATATCTTATGTAGATGACAAGGAGTATGATGTTCAACATGAAGGTTCCTCAGAGTCTGTGGGGATAAGCAGTGTTAACAGCGACACAGCTGATCAGTAGGATGTCATCACAGGTTCTAGCATGGAAGTCTCCGTGTCAGCAGTTGCAGGGACATAATGGGGGGATATTTCCTTTGAAGGTATTTGAGTGTGTGTACTTTGTGAAGAACAACAGACAAGGTGTTGGTAAGCTTGATGCAAGAACAGTCAAGTGTATGTTTGTGGTTTACTCCTATACTTAGAAGGGGTACATGTGTGGGAGCCCAGCGGAGAAAAAAATGTTTTTTGAGCATGGATGTTCACTTTAGAGAACTAGAACAGTACTACCGACAAGAGAGAGCCATACCCACATTAGAATCGTCAGATGCCAAAAACATGAGGCTAAAGAGAGAAAGGTTGGTGACAGATCTGAGAGTATGACAGAGAGGATCTGAGAAGGAGCACGAGAGTGATGAGGAGCAGGAGGAGATTGAGGATGAGAGGCGAGATGTGAGACCTACGACTCAAGGGGAGCTGCTGACATACAGTAGGAGGAGGAAGCTGCCAGCAGTACCAGATCCAGTGCTCGTGCCCAGTCTAGCTCCTAGTCCCTTAGCTATATCACTCGCTACTCCTGGAACACCTGCATCAACATAAGCCGCAGGTGATATCCTTTCCCCTTCCCCCACTTCTCTTACGTTACGGAAGACAACTCGCAACAATGCGGGAAATCTTCCTGATAGATACGGTTAGGACCTCGCGTCCTTTGTCTCTTACGATCATATCTCCTCTACTCACGGAGCATTCATTGCATCTTTGGATAGTATTATTGTACCAAACAATTGACAGAATGCAAAGACGATCCGAAATGGAAGGCAGCAATGAAGGAAGAGATGAGGGCTCTTGAGAAGAATAAGACATGAGAGCTGGCACAGCTGCCAAAAGACAAGAAGGCCGTTGGGTGCAATTGGGTGTTCGATGTGAAGTAGAACCCAGATGGACAGGTCGAGCGCTACAAAGCTCGATTGGTTGCCAAGGGGTACAGTGGTGGAGACCAGTCCCGATCTGGTCGTCGCAAATGTGCTTGACGTCGAAACCCATCCGGACCTCTACCGGTCCTAAGTTGTCGCATTTTGCAATTTATGTTAGTTTGCATATGCTACTATCTCCACCCTTCTCCCGTCATGGCAAGAGCAAGAGACTACTAGCGGCAAGGCATATGCCCTCGCCTTCGGGCACTACGGGCGGGAGGATGCCGCATTCTTTGATGACGTGAATACGCTAATGATCGCGCACGAGAGTATGCGAGCCCAGCTACGTGCTCCTGAGCTCACTCATATGATGGCGCGTTGCGACAACTACCTCGATCGGACCCTTGCCGAGGTCAACGACTCGCGGGAACTTGTGTCGGAGGAGATTGCCGGTCTCAAGAAGAAGCTAGAGACCTCCGAAAGACTCCTCGTCAGCCATTCCGGCGGAGTGGTAAGTATCGGTTCTCCCTTCCCCTTTCGCTCCCACCTTAAACTCGCGCTAACCCTTATCTTCTCATACTTATCTCGGGATGCCGCGACTACCGAGCGACTTCACGCCAAAATCGCCACTCTAGATTAGGAGAATAAGGGGTTGCGAGCCCAAAATAATCAGCTGCTCGAGGTCGTCCTCCCGCTGGCCCCCAGCAGGAGCAAATTCAAGCGGTACTCCAACCGCGAGATCGAGGAGATGATGCAGTCGAATGCGACCAAGGCGGTGGAGCACACGCTTCAGGTGATGGAGCGGTTGGGCCTCGTGACAAGTGAAGGCATGGGGGTCACCGTGAAGGATGTAGTCCCAGAGCTATTCCTCCCAAACGAGGAATCCGAGGACGACGCCGACCCGGCCCAACGCGAGAGCGAGAAGTCAGGGAGCTCGGGCGAAAAGTCCCGAAGATGGGGGCTTGCATTTTTGTTCTTTACCATTAGGTCATCCACATACACCTCCAGGTTCCTCCCTCTTTGCTCCTAAAAAACCAGGTCCATCATCCTTTGATATGTCACTCCTGCATTCTTCAGCCCGAAGGGAATCATCTTGTCACTGTAGCATCCATCCCTCGTGATAAAGGAGTCATCTTTGATGTTAGGTGGGTGCATCCTAATTTGATGATAACCTAAAAAAACATCCAAAAAACTCATCATAGAAAAACCGACAGCTGAGTCAACCAGCGCGTCGATTCGAGGCAGAGGATAACAATCCTTAGGACATGATTTATTTAAAAGAGAAAAGTCAGCACACATTCTCCATCGCCCTTCATCTTTTTTAACCATTACCACATTAGAGACTCAACCTGAATACTGAATCTCCGATACAAAACTTGCATTGAGGAGCTACACCTCCTCCCGGACGGGCTCCTCGAGCTTGGTGGCGATGGTCCTCCTCTTCTGGCGGATGAGACGTATTTTTCGGTCGAGGTTCAAACGGTGGCACGCCACGTCTGCATCGATGCCTGGCATGTCAGCCGCGCTCCATGCAAAGATGTCGATGTTCCCCTGGATGCACTCCAGTATCCTCTCCTGGTCTCCTGGGCTCAACCCTCCACTGTTTCGCACTTTCTTTGTCCTCCCTGTCCTGGTGAGGACCTCCATCTCCACCACCTCTTCTACTGCTTTCAGCCTCGACTGCTCCTCTCACTCGCCTCCTGCCCTACCCCCCGGACGATTGCCTCATCTTTCTCCGCCTCTTCCACTTCCATTTCCCTGGTCCGACACTCCAGCAACCCTTCTGCCCCTCCCTCCTAGGCGCAGATCTCCACTTCTCCCACCTCCTCTCTCTCTTTCCTCTCTAAGTATCGCCAACTTCCTCATTGCCTCTTTCCCAACTCCCTCAGAATCGCCTCCTGGCCCCGCTTGCAATTCCATCTCCATTGTCATCTCCCCGGCTTCTGCCATCTAAAAAATAGTGTTAACGGCTGTCACATAGCATTGCGTCGCCACCTTAGGATCCCCTCTGATCCGAACTTGAACTCCCTCACTGTTGAGCTTGAGGCACTGATGGAATGATGATGGGACGCAGCGGAAAGCGTTGCATTGTAGCTGCTCGGAGCATTAATGATGACAAACCGGTAGTTCCTAAACCCCTCACCCCCCCTCAACGTTATATGAAGCTCAACTCCTCCCTCAACTTCCTCTCTCTCGAAAATCCGAACAATGACCCATCCGCTTGTCTTCACCTTCATCGTATCGAAGGCCTTCTTGAAGATTACATTCACGAAGCTCCCATTGTCGACTAGAATCAAGGAGACAGTGAAATTCTCGATTGCCGTCTGGATCACCAAGGCGTTGTAGAACGGATCTTCATAATTTGGCATGTCTTTTGATGAGAAAGATATCTTTTCTTCCGGGGGTGGGTTCTGGGAGGTCGAACCGACGCTCCTTCTGAACATGGTTTGGAAGCTCCCTGATGCAGGACGACGCGTAGGGTTTACGCGTCTGTAGGCTTTTAACTAGGAAACCCTAAATGCATGCGGCGAATAATTAATTTTGTCAATTTTAGAGCGGACGCAGTACTAAAAAATTACGCAATTTGGATTTTGAAAGCACAAAATTACTTCTTAAAAAAATGAATTTTCTTAATTAAGGTTCGATTTCAAATCCGGGGAAGGAAGCTCGTAACTTCGTTCCGTTCCCTTTGTCGCAACAAAACGGAAATCGTGAACTCCAAATACGTTTTCGTTTGGAGTTCTCGACGTAGCGTTCGCTGACAAAATTCGGCGAAAACCCAGCAATGAGTCCAAAAATCCTAAGAGAAAATGTAGACACACGCAAAGAGAGGATAGAAGCAAATTACCCACGGAAAGAACCGTCTTTCCGTATCTGAAGTCGATGGCGATCACGCGAGGAGTTCCTCGTCACCTTCAATCTCCGCTCCGAGGTCGGCCGTTATCGCATACGAGAACCAAGGAATTAAGTCACTCCCTCACACGAGGTGGTTCCACGGAATCACTCCACAAAGTAAGGAATCCACAAACTAACAACCTAAAAATTCACTCGCTTTCACGCTCAGGGAGGATCCACGAAATCTCAATCACTTAAGGTGGATCCACGAAATCTCTAAGCACTCTAAGCAGTTGACCTTCCCCTCTCCAGGAAGCAACGACTCACCTAAAATAAATTCCTCACAAGGAAGCAACCAAGCACTAATCAAACTAATACTAATTCCACTCAACTGGTCATAATAGCAACACAACTCACACCATTGTTTATCATCTCACAAAACCATAACATTGGCAAAGGATTTCTTCAACAGTCGTCCAATTTGAAGCAACAACAAACAACACTTCAAACCGGGATTCAACATAGAACAGTTCTCCCACTGGCGAGCAAATCAACAACAAATCCTAATAGGAAATCTACAGCGAGCCGAAATTCCACTATTCATCGTCTTCATCTAACTTCCACAGTAAATGAAATCTTCATTAACATCCTAACTTCCTACAACAACATTAACATCTACCTCCTACAGTACTCACACACAGAGCACCTCACACGCACATCAACAGGAAACATAGCAATTCATTTTAACTCTTCAATAATTTCACCATCCATCCTCCTTCCTGATTCCTGTTCTCTTTCTTTTTATAGGGCAACATGAATCGTCGGCTCCTTGGTGGAACAGCCATGGCGGAAGGGCTCGTGGCAGTGGAGAGATGCAGAAATTTGCGTGGAGGAGATCGTGGCTGGCGGTTGGAGCTTCCGAAGCTTTGGCGGGGCGGCAATGGCGGAAGAGGCGTGGAGTTGAACCGTCGGGAGAGACGTCATGCCCTTCGATCGCGTCTGGCATGGCTGGATCATGGCGGTTGCAGGTGGCGTCGTGCAGAAACTTCTCGCGTCCAGCGGCGATTGCGGGGAAGGCGGCGCAGGAACCCTAAGAATCCGAAAGATGAACAGTACGGCTGCGTGGAACTGTGCTGAATCGGGCCTTTTCATATGTATAGCATTATATATATATATATATATATATATATATATATATATATATATATATATATATATATATATATATATATACATTCACACTCTTACTATAACACACATATATACATATATATTTTTATGTAATTATATATATATATATTTCACTAAAATTACAAATGACACAAACTAAACATGTAAACTCCGGGGCGATAGTGGTCCGGACGGATGCGGCGTCGGGTACTTTTGCGACTTGATCCGTATTGGTCTCCACCACTCCCCTTGCGGGTGACCTCGATCCCCACTCCTTCGTAGATCACCCTGATGCCTCCTCTGGCCCCTACATCCGTCCGGTCCTCGCATCTATCCTCTTCCCCTTCCCCAGGCAGGACTTCCTTGATCCGCACTGGCGGCTGCTGCGGTGCCAGACCTCTTGCTCTTCTCATTTCCATAAACTCCGGGCAGGTGCCTGTTGCCGGACCTCTTGCCCGTTGCGTGACCAAAGAATTCCTCCTCCCTCCTCGTGTTCACCAACGAAGCATGTTCCAAGCATTGCAGCTTCTTCAAATTCTCGTCGGCACCACTGCTTCTCCTTTCTTGGCCTACAGTTCCCATTTTTCAGGCCCAATACTTAGCTTGACCTCCTCAAATCATAGGTAATGCCCCTTTCTTCGACGGGTTCTTCTTCTTTTTTGACGAATTTTTCTTCTTCTTTGACGGCTTCTTCTTTTTATTTGACGGCTTCTTCCACTTCTTCTTCTTGGACGGCTTGCTCTTTTTCTTCTTATTAAACAACTTCTGCGACAACAACCCGACGTCCTTTTTCGACCCTTTCCTGTTCAAAATCGATGGCCTTCGACAGCAACCAAACAGAAGAATTGGAATTGGCTCCCAATTCCAATTCACACGAGTTTTTGTTTTGATAAAAATCAATTCCGCCCTCCCAAAACTTTTCAAGCTAACGGGGCCTTAGTGATTAGCTCGTACCTACAATCTTAGACCTTTATGTTTAAAAATTGAATTTGGAAATTGAAAAGGGCCCCCGATATTTATAGGAATTTTAGGCTGCCGATAGCCATAGTTCTCATTTCCCCCACTAACCGCAACAGACATTATTGTATGAAGCCCAACTATAATCCCAATTCCAAAATCATGTATATTACTATTTTCCAACGAAAGTGAAGATTAAAACGGTAATGCTTCAAATAGAAGCACCAACCTAACTATATGATGACCTTAAGCTCTCAGCTAGCCTGATATAGCCATGATTAATGAGTGAAAATCACCTCCATGAGGACAAAAGGGGCAACAATACTCTCTCTACATTCTAAAAATCAAATTAGTCCCAACGAAAAGGATTTCAACCTTCAATTGACCTTGTGCTTCCTCCCTTAAAAAGGTTTTTAAAATCCCACAGTGAGTTTTTTTCCCACTGAAATTAAATTTATTGCGTAAAGTGACAAAGAAGAAGGGGTTAAAACTTGAAGGTAATTCTTGATAAGGGAAATACGAAATCCATCAAAACCTGTAACAAAATACGAACGCCGGAAGTCATCCTTGATGGCTTCAACTATTTGCGCTCGATCTGGAAGATCTAAACCATCTTCTGCGATCTCAGCGATCTCAATCTGCGGAGGAGCTGGTCGGAAAATCGATGCGGTGATGCCCAGAAGCTCGGATCCGTACCAGGCAATGCGAAGTACCGTGTTCTCCGAGCTAGAGCCTCCATCGCCGAGTGACGACCTAGGTTTCCCACAATGGCAGCGGAAAATACGGTTCTTCAGAACTGCAGACTCTCGCCGGGCGGCGGCGCTCAGATAGCCGGGTTCAATATGGGAAAGTGCCAAGCAGACGGAGGAAGAAGTGTGGTAGCTTCCCCTGTAAATAAACGGATCATTCGGTGTGCGACTCATAAATTTTGCGAAATATTGTATATAATTTGTTTAATTTTTTATGTAAATAAATTTGGATTTAATCTATTTCATAATAAACCTTTTTAATTCAAAAATTTAAAAAATATATATAAATAATATTCCCTCCCTTGTGACATGTGAAGTGAGAGAGCTTTGAAAGGAGGAGAGATTATGGGGTCGAGTTATAAAATATTAGGACCATTACATTTTTAACTATTCCCACTAACTGCTAATTGCAAATATAGTTTTAAAAAACTGGCTATATGCAAATATTTTTTTATTAGCAAGTGTTTTTTTAAAAAAAGTTGGCTACGGCAAGCATTTTGTCATTTCTCATAAAACTTAAGATAATGAAGGATTATCAACTTCATGCTCTTCTTTTTTCCATTTCTTCCGAAAATAGAAATATTGAACCCACCAACCTTGTACAACCCCGTGTTCGCCGAGTGAAGTGGGCCAAGCACCATCGGGTCCGCACGAGCTGAGCGGGACCACGCCCGCCAAAGGCGACTGGCGATTGGTTTGAGGGGCGAGTCGCACGGTGTGGATGCGCTCGCCCCGGGGTAAGAATAGGAGGTGGGCGAGTGTTGGCCTCATCGGACACTCGTCGCTCGCCTCATAGCAAGCCGAAGGTTGGCGAGCCGACCAGCTCGCCTCAAGCTGACTGGCTCGCCTCAAGGCAAGCTGACCGGCTCGCCCCGGGGTTGGCGAGGCGAGCCGAAGGTCGGCGAGAGACAGTCCCTTCAAGGGATCCGCCACCCCAGGAGGTTGGGGTCTCGTCGCGGGTGAGCTCTAGGAGAATTTTCCTTGTAACGCTATATTTATTTTTATTTTTGTCTGCTGATAGTCATTCCTTGCAGTGGCTTTTGGCTTTTGGCAGGCCAATCTGGGATGCGTATAGCAAAACCAAAATATGGGATTACTCTAATGGAAGGTCACGCTAAGAAAAACTATAAATAGATCTTGAAGGGCACCTTAGAGGAGATCCAGTTTCTTTTTGGCTTCCTCTTCTTCAAATTTTTTTTTGGTTAGCTTCGAAGGCTCTCAAAGGTGCCCAGCTTTAACTTTGGTTTAGGAGGAGAAGCACTCAAGATTCTTTCGGATGTGTGGTGGGACCTTCGTGTTGTAGCTAGAGTCTGCGTCAAGTTTCGAGCCTTTAGTCAAGCATTCTTTCTCAGTAGAAGTAGGTGCGGGTTGCCCCCTTCTTTAGGTCCGAACTTATCGTTGGGCTGAATCCCAGTTCCAACAATCTTTACTTCCGGAAGCTTTTACTAACAAAATTCAACTAAAATGTTTTTTTTATGTATGAGAAAGGGGGAGAGATGATTTTCTGTAGTAGAAAGGCGGCAGTGGAGATTTCAGAGATGTCTCCGGCGAGCTTTACGTCATCGATGTCTGCGGAAACAGGAGGATGATAGTACATCTGCGGGATGAAAGATTCAGCAGTGTTGTGCGGTTAAGTGAGTACGATGCTAATAGGAATTTAAAAAATCTAAATAAAATAAATCAATTTTTAATGCAAATACTCAAAAATACGATGCTAATATGATCGCCCTTCAAATATACGGGGATGCGAGCGAAAAATCCGAATATTTGAAGTAAAGCACATTTTACACGTGGCGTGATATTAGGCTGTGATTTTTTTCTTTCCTCTGGTCCCAATAATTTTGCTTAAAGGAAAGGTTGTAAATAGTTACTTATATTTCTATATTTATTAATGAGACTTTAAGTTTAGGATTGGAAGCTATGGTCTCATAAATTATTTTATCCAATTTATGTGTTTTTATGCTAACATTTTGTATTAGTGATTATGATTTTGAGTGTATTTTATTGCTACTAATTTCCAAAGTATATACTTCATTCTCCACATTATAATATTTGCATCACATGAAACTTGCCCTTTCAAAATGTGTTGTTACATGTGAAAATTTTATTTAAAATTTAAGTTGTTTTTTTCACATACTTATAACATGTCAACTCTATTGAGGATATTATTATTCCATCAAAATTTATGGTGATAATTCAATATAGGGCGCAATCGCACAAAAGCCAAGACATATAGCTCAGCTACAAAGGCCTACAACTTAGTGATCAGCAGATCACCTACCTCAGGACAAAGACCCTACACTCAGGCTGGGAGGACAGCCCTACCTCCGATCCACTAGGGATCATACCTCAGACCTAAAGGTCCTACACTCAGAGAGCATTCCTCTCCTACAAATCAGTTATCAATTGACCACCTACCTCGGACTTGAAACCAAGTCCTACAGCTCAGATTCTCAACTGAATTCTATCTCAGAGAAAATTTGCTCCTACCACTCAGATCCAAGAGGATCCTACAAGATGGAAGTGGGTTGGTGAGTCTTGATTGGACACAAGAGAAATTTCTCTGTGCCAATCTACCTTGACTGAGATAGACTCAGCCCAACTTTGACTCTAGGAATATATTTCCTGAGTCTATCTTTACTTGAACTGAGATACACTCAGTCCTAACTTTTTCTTCACAGCACCAGAGATTTTTCCTGCTGGATCTGTGAAGTGACTGCAGCAAAACTAGCTGCTACCTAAGCAAAAGAATTCCCAGCTCAACTTCTTCACAGCAACAAGGATACAGATCTTTCTTTGGCTTGTGCTGGAAGTTACTAGCAGAAAACAGTTCTGCTTCTTCTTTCTTTCCTGGGTTGAGGAGATTCAGCTCTAACTTCTTCCTCACAGCCTCCAGTAAATGGTCTTCGGATTCGGGGGGTGTTGTACTTTACAGTGCAGTGCACAACCCAACGTCTGCGAGTGCATCACATCGCGATCTGAGATGTGCATACATCTCCGCATGAGATGAGATACACTTGCAGTCATTGAATGACTGCACTGTATCGTAAAGTGCAGATTCTGCACTTTACACCCCCGTTTCCCATAATATAGCCGACCCCACTATGATGGTACAAAGTCTTGAGTGTTGTTGTATTTAATATTACATGTGGGATAGGCATGAACTATTTGGGTTCGTTTGTTTTGTCGTTGTCCCCCCTTTCCATCGGAGCGATAACGTCATTGTCCTTTTTTGGTTTGGATAATTAATTGCGTCGCCAATGGAAGACAAAGTGGTGTTGCCATCGAGGATTTTTGACAAGAGCTCGGAGTTCCTTTCTGACGTCGTGTTCCCAACGCATGATCTCTGGCATTCCTCTTCTCCGCCGTCAGCTTTTCAGGCAAATTTTTATCTACAGAACTCCCGCAGCTTACTGGTGAGGCTGAAAAAAGGAGGCGTTGTGCTTCAGCGAGGGACGTTAGAGGTGTTGGAGTTGTGGAACACTTCCGGTACTCTTGTTTCTCACACCGGATTCGCCCACGTGAGCTTAGATGAATCGAAGTGTGAATCCCTCCGACATATCCGGCGCCGGCGACAACGGGGGTCCGGTCCCGGGTGTGCGGATATCAGCCCGTTTTTCGCACTCACCCTATATTTAAGATCTTTTCTCGTGTTTAGGAAGATGGTGTTCTTAGGGTTTTCGGCTGGGAGTGCTTTGGAGGCGCATACGAGGCTATTCGTGTAAGTGCGTTTCCGGCGGTGGTTCCTCCAGTCTTGTCCAAAGGAGATTGAGAGAAGGTAGGATCAGTGAGATCCTTGTAACCTTTGTAATCGTTTTCATTTTAGGGAATACAAGAAGGAAGAGGAGGAATGGAGAGAGGATGTAGCCCTGGTTTTTTTGGGTGAACCTCTGTAAATCTTGTTGTTTGCAGTTGCTTGTGGTTTGTTTGCTTGGTTTTTTATTTGCTTTTTCCGTTCGAATCGATCTTCTCGGCGCTCCGGATTTCCTTCAATAGGACATCGGAGACTTGCTCCGGCGAGGGTTGGCGGAACTGCAGTCCGACGAGGAACGGTGGATCCATGCTCTGGCAAGATGAGGGATGGCAGAGCTCCTGCATTGGATCTGAAGGAAGATGAGCAAAAAACGCCTATTATTATTACTGCTATGGCCTATTATTATTATTATTATTATATCGAGCAACTTTATACGGGCTTTGCCATTGCTTGCATATTCTTAGCGGGCTTCGCCCGCATTCGAGCGGGAGCATATGGATATATATACTGTTAGTGAGCACTAACAGTGAATATTATAGTGTGATTAGTGTATTTCGGGATTTAGACCTCTAAATGTATTTTATTTGAAAAAGTGATCAACATGAAAGTTGTAGATCTCATCGAGATCTACAATTTTCATATCGATCACCATTTGATTTGAAGCAGTTTAGGTCCTCAATTTGGACCCCTAAAAATGTCACGCCAAAAATCTGTACGGATGAGACGTTGCAGAAGTGACATTTTTTGGGGCTCAAATCAGGGGTCTAAACGGCTTCAAATCAAAAAGTTATCAACATGATAGTTGTAGGTCTCAATGAGACCTACAACTATCATGTTGATCACTTTTTCAAATGATAAATATTTAGAACTCAAAATCCAAAAAAATTAAACTCGCGCTATTTAATTATATAAATGAAAAATATTGGTGAAGATTGAGAGAACAATAGTCCCACATCGCCGGAAACTCTGAAATTCTGTTATATATATTGAGAAGCTCTTTTCTTGACATTAAGTTCATTCATTGGGCTGGACCGGGCTGTCTGGACCAACAGGCTTGATTTTCAGCGAGCTAAACTGGGAGGGAAGAAAAGAACCATGAGCTGCAACGAGAAGGCCCCGCCATACATCCGGAAGATCAAAGAAAGCTTTCACGCTTAGTCAATCTTGAGTTGGGCGCCTTGGAGGATATTGTAGGCCAACCAAAGCTAACTAGAGAAGGAAGAAACCAAAAAATCTAATCCCCTCCAAAGTTGTCCTTAAGGGTCTATTTTTTTTTGTTTTTCAAGTCTATCCAACAAATAACAGAATTTTTATGTAACGGCTTGCCTTGCATTGGTACAACCGTACAGCTACAGGGCTACAGCCCAGACACTCCAACTCAATCACTGGCCTATTTATCAGCACAGTAGGTTGTTGAGGCGGGGCCTTTATTCCACGACCTCCTTGATAAGATGCCTTAAACCGCAACCTCATCACAAGCTGAGTTTTAACGGCCCGCCTTGCATTGGCCATACTGGCACATTACCGGGCTACAACCCAAGCACCCCAAAGTCTCGCACGCCTATTTATCGGTCGCGCGCATTGTTAGCGTTGGGTCTCGAACCTACAACCATTGATAAGGAGCTTTTAATATCACTCCTCATCGCCAGCTGAGCTCAGCTGGTGATGAGGTTGCAGCTTAAGGCATCTTATCAAGGAGGTTATGGAATAAAGGCCCCGCCTCAACAACCTACTGTGCTGATAAATAGGCCAGTGATTGAGTTGGAGTGTCTGGGCTGCAGCCCTGTAGCTGTATGGTTATACCAATACAAGGAGGGTCGTTATATCCCACTTTTGGTTCTACTATACGCAGCCCAAAGTGGTCTGCCAACAACGAAACTCCGTTGTTTGGAGAGGATATCAGCAAACCTAAAGAGGTATCCTGGGAGCATGGACTCTCCCCTGGGAGCCTGGAATCACCCTTGGGTGCCTGGACTTGACCCTAAGTGTCTGAACTCGCCACGGGTGTCTGGACTCGTCCCAAGGAGTTTGGACTCGCCCCTGGGAGCCTGGACTCACCCCTGGGTGTGTGAACTCGCCTCTAGGAGCATGGACTCGCCACTACATGCATGGACTCGCCCCTGTGTGCCTAAACTCGCCCTTGGGAGCCTGGACTCGCCCCTGGGAGCCTGGACTCGCTCATGGGTGCTGGACTCGCCCCTATGAGCATGGACTCGCCTCTAGGTGCCTAGACTTGCCCCTGGGAGCCTGGACTCGCTTTTGGGTGCCTAGACTCCCCCTGGGTGCCTGGACCTGCCCCTGGGAGTCTGAATTCGCCCCTGGGTGCCTGGACTCGTCCCTGGGTGCCTAACTCTCCCCTGGGTGCCTAGACTCGCCCCTGGGTGCCTGGACTCTTCCCTAGGAGCATAGACTCCCCCTTGGGTGCCTGGACTCGCCCCTGGGTACCTGGACTCGTTCCTGTGTGCCTGGACTCGCCCTTGTATGCCTGGACTCGCCCCCGGGTGCCCGGACTCGCCCCTAGGAGCTTGTACTCGCCTCTGGGGAGGGGGGGGGACTTCTTCTGCACTCGTCCTAGGGAGACGAGATCCTGCAGGTCATCCTTGGTTATCTCTGACCTCGACAAATTACGGGTTATACAGGTCCCGCCTTTTAGTATATATATTTATATATATATATTCACTCCATTCTCCTAAAACATGTATTGATAGAGTTATAATCTGTCCTTCCACGCACATACGCATCACACACCTCTTACAATAAATAAAAATAAAGAACAAATAAAAGAAAGGAAGAGTTATAACATATTAGATGCACGATATATATATCTTTAACTACATTAAAGATTTAGTTTAAATTTTTCAAAATTAATCTAGATCATCTAATATATATCAAACCTTCCATCGTAGTCATTCAAAAAACGTTAATTTGAATGATGAGAGAGAATATTACTAGGTTTTCTATTCCTACATAGGATAAGAGGAGAGAGAGGCATATAGAGGGAGAGAGATATTGATTTTTAAATAAAAATGAGCATTTTTTATAAAATAAAAATCGGAATATTGATATATATATATATATATATATATATATTATCATATATAAAGAAATACTGTGGTCTGCCAATATCATGAGTTCAAAATTCCACAAGCCGTCAGATCATGACTTCATAATTCAACAACCGTCTGATCGAGCACAATAAAATCTCACCACCTCTCTACATTTTATTAGGTCTCCTAAACCTACTACTAAGATGTTCTAAACCTATGTGAAATTACGATTTTGCCTATATAACTTAAAAAATTAGGCGAATGACAGTTAAAATTATATTTTAATTTAGACGCAGCTATCTGATTTTGATTCCAGAACCTCAAGGATAAGTACAACAACTCAATCCAACAAGGCAAGGAGACAACTGTGATAATAATTCAAATAATTTATACTTATATTGTTATATTTTATGTATTTTTATAAAAAAATTATATAAATATATGTATAATATAATTCATTATTAAATATAAATATAGTATATATAATAATAATTATATATATATACATTTATAATTATAATTTTAAAATTTGTTATTTATAAAATTATATTTAATTTATCTTTTTTCTTAAATTATCGTCAAAGGTGGGTGAAGCCCGCCAAGGGCGGGCCAGATACAGTTGCACGAGATCGTAGTGGCGGGTCGGGTACAGTCACACGGGGCCGTAGGGGGCGGGCCGAGTACTGTCGCAATTGGAAGTAGGGGCGGAGCCCCGTGTCGGGCACTCGTGTGTGTGTGTATATATATATATATATATATATATATTTACGAACATTTTAAGTGCCCATATGTATATATTGCGGTCGCAGCCTACAACGATGCATCGAACATGAGAAACCCGGGCGAAGCCTACCTGAATGCGGCTGAAGGTAGCCTGAGTGCATCGAGCATGGACGTAACCCGTGTGAAGATGCTCGTGTGTGTGTATATATATCTTTCACTATTATAAGCGGAAAGTTGTCTTTGGTGAAACATTCAAAAATACCAATTATGCCCTCATTTTTAGATTTTAATGACTTTATATATATATTATAATCTATTTCAAAGAAATTAAAATACAATGTCCATTCAAGTAATTATACTATCAAAAAATTAGAAGTAATGATGAAAATCCATTTAAATTCAAAAAAAAAAATTAGTAGAGCTCATACACCTACTATGGTAGGTTGTCATTAGCTATGTCAGCGGTCTATTCAAGGAAGGTTGTCATTAGACATATCGGTGATATTTTCGAGATGATGACATTAAATTAATCAACTTTATTAACGTCAAAATTAATATTTTTAGGTCAAAACGTATATTGTTTTACAAAATAAAAATTGTAATATTTATGCATATTTTTTACGGTCATTTTGAGTACTCATATGTATATGTTGCGGGCGAAACCTGCCTTGATGGGGCGGGCGAAACCCGTTGTCGCCGGTCGGGTTTCGCCCTCATCCATTTCCTGGATGCGGCCGAAGCCCTCCCGAGAGCATCGAGCCGGGGCGGGCGAAGCCCGCCGTCGCCGACCGGGTACTGTCGCGCCTGGCTGTAGGGGCGGAGCCCCGTGTCGGGCACTCGTATAATCTATATATATAATAACCATTGTTCCACTTATCTCTCTCTCTCTCCCTCTTTTGTTTCTCTCTCTTACCACCCCTCTCCCCTTGGCTCCAGGATCCTCTCCATTTCACGGACAGGATTATGTGCTTTAGCATCTAACGGGTTCTGTTTTTTTTCCATTCCTTTTATATTTTTTTATTCAAAAAATTCTTGACAGGAAAAGCCTCCAAAAAAATCTAGTGGTCAAGAATTTTTTGAATAAATTTCGTGTCGGGCTCTGCGTCTTTTTGGAGGCTTTTCCTGTCCACTGAATATGAATTTTTATTCAAAAAATTCTTGAGGGCGACAGACCGCCTCTCGTCATAATTATTGAATGAGAGAGATAAAAGACACTGGGTTCGAAAGGTGATAGGTCACCTCTTATAGAGCCAATTTTTTTCTTGCTACAGTAGAGAGTTTTACACTCTGGATGCTTTAGAAACTTTGAGTCTTGCTTTGAGGTGGGAGCAGCTTGTTGCACTCGTTCTGCTGTTTGGGGCTTGGAAGTTCAGGTTGTTGGAAATTTCCCCGTTAAGTGGACTCGATTCATCGAGACGTCTCGTTAGAGTTGTACGCGCATGTTTGGTCTATTTGGACTCTTAAGAGCGTGAGTTATTTTAGTCGCGCGAACGGTCGAAACCTGTGATAGGTGGGCCAGATCGTCTCGTAACTTCAGTCGCGAACTCGGTCTCACCCTAGGCACAAGATTTGGCATATGGTTTGGCATAATATAAAATCTGATTTAATTTCATGAGTTACAATTTCTTCATTTAGTATGGAATAAATGAGATTTATTCTCATATAATTTTGTAACTCCTAAATGGTTGTCCTATTAAAACCTAATTGGATTTTATGCCATAAATAATTGTTATTCATTCTATGCCAATCGTGAACTAGAGGTGAAAAAAACCGGATTCATTCTCCATCCTCATTGTCAAACCGTTGGCTTAGGGCAAGAGCCCACCGATCTTCTACTCCGGCGTCCTTCAGCGGTCGGCGAGATCCAGAAGAAGCCCGCTTCCTTGGCAGCCGGTGAATCTCGCTCAGTTTTGGTACACCATCACCGATCGGCTTTTGGGAGAGCAGTTCGTCGGAGCCTTGCAGATCCATCGCCGGGGCCGGAAGAACGTCGGAGGCGTTAAAGGACTGTCGGCGTCCAGATCTAGATCTTCGATCCAGTGCAAGAAAAGGGATCGGGCTTAAGAGAAAGAGTTTTTCTCTTTCCATTAGGCCTTGCAAACAGGATTCAGCACTCCTCTGGATCGTTCTCACTTCTCCAGATTTACACAAAAGCTGAAAATCATCCAGATCTTAACAGCAAGGATAAATCCTAAAGCTTAATAATCATATATGTGGTCGTTCTGTGGTCATAATACATATATATATATATATATATATATATATATATATATATATATATATATATATATATATATATATATATATATATATATTCATATGCAACGTTTAGATGATCAGACCTAACTCTTATGTATATGAATTTTTTTTCTCTATCAGTTAGTTCCATATGAAACTGTAACTCAATAGAGATCATCAGATCATGATTAAGAGCTTTGTCTAACTTCCATGTCGATATTAGGCAGATCTGAATATTTATATCTAACATATTGTTTCGCTTTCATTGCCACCGTATAACCACTGCTTCAAATCTCAGGAAGTGGACAAAGCTAACCTAATGGTTTTTCTTTTTATTGTGTGTGCTGATTTTATCTAATTGCAGAAAACAAAGTCTCGAATAATCTTGGCTGAATATTGAATGTTAGTGGGATCCGCCAACGTCGCGGAATTCATAAGGAACAAGACGTCACAATTGTTGCGCATTTCCGCAATCATGAAGAACGAGCAAGAATCCAAAAGCGGTATAAATTAATTTCCGCAATTGAGTAACCGTTTGTTTAAGCTCATTTTATTTTTGTGTTCTCAATTTTAGGAAAATAATTTTGTTATAATACTCCAATAGGAGATTGTTAGTGTTTGGTTATATCGTTCCTATGCGTTTATGTGTCGCTGCATTTATTAGAGAAATTGATAATATCATTTGTCGTAGCGATACATACACCATTAAATTTCATATCAGTTGGTATCAGAGCCAGGTTAACCTAAACCTATTAGTCTCCTTAATAATTTGGAGTTTATTTTTCTACTAA
This sequence comes from Platanthera guangdongensis, assembly GCA_039583875.1. Taxonomy (NCBI): domain Eukaryota; kingdom Viridiplantae; phylum Streptophyta; class Magnoliopsida; order Asparagales; family Orchidaceae; genus Platanthera; species Platanthera guangdongensis. The sequence goes on from CM077152.1 coordinate 20,013,092, forward strand.
AGAACACTATTTTCAAAAACCCATTAAGTATTTTGGGAGAAACAAATCTGGGATTGATATTCAAAAGTGCTTTTCATAAATCAATTCCCGACAAAAGTTGTGTTTTCTTTAAGACGATTGATTGCTCATACGTCATTAAGATAAGAAACACAATATTAATTTAGGGCAATATTCAGATATCCCGGTGTGAAAGGGTCACGTGGATTGATAAGAACTGTAGCCGCCAAAGTGGCCTTTTCGAGTCGATTTGTGAGATTACGGTTTCACATGTTTTAGGGAGTTCTCTGAGACTAGTGCGCAATCATTCACCCAAAGGTGGTGCTTGCGCGATAGGTTCAGAGGGTTACACAAGGACATTTGGACGGTAGTGCAGGACTCTAGTAAGCTATTCACCCAAAGGTGGTAGTTCTACGAAAAGCTCAAGCGTAATTGTTGCTCGTTCTTGTGTGGAGAATTACTAATTGCGTGGCACGTAGTCTGCCCAAAGGTGTTGCGTGTTGACGCGCTAGGATTCTCCGCCTAGTGTGCTGTTTAGGGTTTTATAGCCACTGTTGCCCTATCGTCACTGATTTTCTTTTCTCTCTTTTCAGTCACCTTTACAGTCCACAACAATATGACGACTATTGAAAAACTCACTGGATCGAATTTTAAAAAGTGGAAGTCTGATATCATGTTTGCCCTTGAGATGACGGACATAGAAATGGCCATGAATACCAACCAGCCTGCAGCCCTCACAGCGACTAGCACTCAAGCTGAGAAAGATCATTATGGTGCATGGAACAAGTCGAACAAAATCTGCTTGTTGACTATGAAGCGTTCCATTCCGGAGCACCTGCTGAGTGGTCTTCCAGACACGACCGTCGCCAGGGATTTTCTGACAGCCGTTGGGCAGAGATATAAGGTGTCTTCCAATGCTGAGATTGGAACTCTAATTCAGGACCTCTTCTCCATGAGGTATTCGGGAGGAGGCGGAGTTCGTGACTACATTCTGAAGATGGTCTACTATCAGACAAAACTGCAGGAGATGGAGATTACTCTCCCTGAAGCCTTGATAGTGCATCAAGCACTAAATACACTTCCTGCGGAGTTCAGCATTTTGAAGACTACCTACAGTTCCCAGGATGAGGCGTGGAAGATAAATGATCTCATCACTCGTTGCGTCGCTGAGGAGGAGAAACTGAAGAAGGAAAAGACGAACACTGCGTTACTCGTCGTCAAAACCCCATTCAAGAAGAAGAAGAATTTCAAAGCTCCCTCTAAAGCTCAGGATGGACAAGCTTCAGGAAGCAAGGACACTGGTGGAAAGAAGCCTCTTACCTGCTTCTTTTGTAAGAAGAAGGGGCACGTGAAGCACGAGTGCCTGAAATTTAAAGCCTGGATGGATAAACGTGGATTTGCGCCTAAAGGTAACTCTTTAGCCTTTGTCCTTTGTGAATCCAATTTAATTGAAGCCTCATCTAGTTCTTGGTGGCTCGATAGTGGAGCAACTAATCATGTTACTTACACACTGCAGGGGTTCATCAAAAGGAGGAGGCCAAACAAGGGTGAGTGCAGACTCACGGTTGGCAACAATGCAGAGGTGGAGGTGGAGTTCATCGGGGACATTTGTTTGGTCCTTGATTCTGGATATCAACTTTTATTAAAAGACATATTTTATATTCCTTCGTTTAGAAGGAACTTGATTTCTGTTTCAGCATTAGATAGACTTAATTATGGTTTTAATATTTCTGGTGGTTTAATTAAGCTATTTCATGAATCTCAGTTTATTGGCCAATATTCACTATCTAATGGTTTATATAGAATATGTCTAGCACCTGTTGATTTTTATGCCACCTCATATAATATAGAGAATGTTGCTAGTAAAAGACCTCTCATTAAGGAGCAATCCTCCATGCTGTGGCATAAAAGGTTAGGTCATATCTCTAGGGAAAGAGTAGAAAGATTAATTAAGGAAAACATTCTCCCTACTCTAGACTTCAGTTACCTAGAGACATGTGTGGACTGCTATAGAGGTAAGATGACCAATATTAAGAAGAAGGGCTCAACTCGTAGTTCAAGTGTGTTAGAGGTTATTCATGCGGAGATCAGTGGTCCTTATTCCACTACCCTCTGTAGGAACACCTATTTTATTACATTCATTGATGACTACTCCCGTTTTGGCTATTTGTACTTAATTAAGGAGAAGTCTGAATCTCTTGAAAAGTTCAAGATTTTCAAGACTGAAGTTGAGAAACAAATAGGGAAAGACATCAAGATTGTTAGGTCTGACAGAGGTGGCGAGTATTTTGGTAGACATGATGCCTCCGGGCAACATAAAGGTCCGTTTGCCAGATACTTGGAGAGCTGTGGCATTGTTGCCCAGTACTCCATGCCGGGTAGTCCTGAGCAGAATGGTGTGGCTGAAAGGCGTAATCGCACCCTTAAGGAGATGATGAGGAGCATGATGAGTAGAACGAATCTTCCTGAATTTTTGTGGGGTGAGGCGCTTAAGACTGCAGTGTATATCCTTAATAGAGTCCCGTCTAAGTCAGTACCTAAAACCCCTTTTGAGTTGTGGACCGGTAGACGACCCAGCCTTAATCATTTGCATGTCTGGGGTTGTCCTGCAGAAGTCCGTTTGTACAACCCATCAGAAAGTAAGATTGCCTCTAGGTCATGTCGTTGCTATTTCATTGGCTACCCAGATCACTCCAAGGGTTTTAAGTTCTATTCCCCTTTAGGAGGACCCAGAATTGTGGAGTCACAAACAGCTAAATTTTTAGAATGAGATGTCGCTGATGAACCTAGTTGCTCTCGTCCTATTAGTGAAGTTGAGGAAGTTGTGCCCATTAATTTATCTGTGCCCTTGATAAGAGATCCTGCGGTGCCTGAACCCGTGACGGAACAAGTGGAGGATGTGGAAGCGGTCTTACCACCGATTTCAGTTGAGATTCCTCCTCATGTCTAGGAGGTTCATCCACCCGCTAGGAGATCTATTAGGCAGAGAAGGCCTGCAATTTCCTCAGACTATGAAGTCTATTTAGGAGAGAGTGATTATGATATTGGTCAAGTGATTGACCCAGTGACATTTAATGAAGCTGTGTCTGGACCTCAAGTTGATCTGTGGTGGGATGCGATGAAAGATGAGATGGAGTCTATGAAGCTGAATAAGGTTTGGGAGTTGGTTGAGTTACCCAAAGGCTGTAAGCCCATTGGTTCTAAATGGGTGTTTAAGACCAAGAAGGACTCTAAAGGAAAGGTCGAGCGGTTTAAAGCTAGACTGGTAGCCAAGGGATTTACGCAGAGAGAAGGAATCGATTATCACGAGACCTTTTCTCCTGTTTCCTCTAAAGACTCTTTCAGAGTGATAATGACATTAATAGCTCATTATGATTTGGAGCTACACCAGATGGATGTAAAGACCGCATTCCTGAATGACGATCTTGCCGAGGAGGTCTATATGGTGCAGCCTGAGGGGTTCAAGTCTGGTCATTCCGACCAACTTGTATGTAAGCTTAACAAATCCCTATATGGTCTGAAGCAAGCTTCTAGACAGTGGTATTTGAAATTCGATGAGGTAGTTACTTCTTTTGGTTTTGTAGAAAATAAGGTAGACCGTTGCATATATCTCAAGATCAGTGGGAGCAGATTCATCTTCTTAATTCTTTATGTAGATGACATCTTGCTTGCGAGCAGTGATTTGACATTACTGCATGAATCTAAGCAATTTCTGTCAAAATACTTTGATATGAAAGATCTTGGAGAAGCATCCTTCGTTCTAGGAATTGAGATCATTAGGGAACGATCTCACCATACATTGGCACTCTCTCAGAAAGCCTACATCGAGCGTGTACTTGAGAGATTTAGCATGCTCGATTGTAAGCCTGGTGAAGTACCTGTGCTTAAAGGTGATAAGCTCAGCTTATCACAATGTCCCAGGAACGACATAGAGAGAGAGCGCATGAAGGATATACCTTATGCTAGTGCGGTAGGCAGCTTAATGTATGCCCAAGTCTGTACCAGACCGGACATTGCCTTCGCGGTGGGACTTTTAGGCAGATATCAGTCGAACCCAGGACATGATCATTGGGTAGCTGCTAAGAAAGTCCTAAGGCATTTAAAGGGAACTAAGGATGTAAAGTTAGTCTACCATAGAGTTCAAAACCTTGAGTTAGTGGGGTATACAGATTCTGATTTTGCCGGGTGTGAGGATGATAGAAAGTCTACTTCAGGTTATATATTTAAGTTTGCTGGTGGGGCCATTTCGTGGAGGAGTGTCAAACAAACACTCATCACTTCATCCACAATGCATGCAGAGTTTGTCGCTCTCTTTGGAGCTTCGACTCACACAGTGTGGCTTAAGAATTTTGTAACAGAGTTAAAGGTTGTCGATTCTATAGCTGGACCCATCCGGATGTACTGTGATAACATTTCTGCAGTTATGTTCTCGATGAACAATAAAAGTATCACAGGGTCCAAACATATGGAAATTAAATTCTTGACCGTTAAGGAATTGGTCAAGAAGGGTGACATTTTAGTGGAGCATTTAGGGACAGATGACATGTTGGCCGATCCACTTACTAAAGGACTCCGCCCTAACGTGTTTCAGAAACATGTTATTAATATGGGGCTTAAAGAGTCGTTCGATGTGCTTGATTAGTGGGAGGCTTCATGAAGCTCCAATTCAGTTATCTGTCGTTTGGTTTGCACTTTATTTAATTCATTAATAATTGAAGTATATTGATTCAACAATATTATTAAATTTAAATATTTGTTGAATTTGTGTGATACGTCACACTTCATACAAAGTCTCATGACTTGTGTCAGTCGGAGCATAAGGCCTAGGGCACTTCATTTGAATTATGACCTGCAGTATGTCTTTTGACGCATGAATTTTGAAACCTTAAGTTTAGACATACTTGTTCTTTTGAACACTTAAGAACTTCTCGCAGCATGGTTTAGTGCATTCATCTGAGAAGTTTGGTTGACCACCACATTAGAACAACTTTTATGTGCACAATTTTAGCATGTTGTTCTATGTTTTATTTGACCGCGCTTTGTCCATGTCGGTTGAGTCCGTAAGCTGCTGTGACCATGGAAGGTCCCGTATCGCTCAATGATGCGGTTGCCGTCATGATTTGGAGTGAAGGATTTGATTGGACCGGATTGACGTGAGAGTGGACTTGATGTCGCGTTCGCTAATTGGTACCCTTAAGTTTAGTGAATATTTTATCGGAATGTCATAAATTACGATGAATACAAGTCCAAGTGGGAGAATGTTGGAAATTTCCCCGTTAAGTGGACTCGATTCATCGAGACGTCTCGTTAAAGTTGTACGCGCATGTTTGGTCTATTTGGACTCTTACGAGCGTGAGTTATTTTAGTCGCGCGAACGGTCGAAACCTGTGATAGGTGGGCCAGATCGTCTCGTAACTTCAGTCGCGAACTCGGTCTCACCCTAGGCACAAGATTTGGCATATGGTTTGGCATAATATAAAATCTGATTTAATTTCATGAGTTACAATTTCTTCATTTAGTATGGAATAAATGAGATTTATTCTCATATAATTTTGTAACTCCTAAATGGTTGTCCTATTAAAACCTAATTGGATTTTATGCCATAAATAATTGTTATTCATTCTATGCCAATCGTGAACTAGAGGTGAAAAAAACCGGATTCATTCTCCATCCTCATTGTCAAACCGTTGGCTTAGGGCAAGAGCCCACCGATCTTATACTCCGGCGTCCTTCAGCGGTCGGCGAGATCCAGAAGAAGCCCGCTTCCTTGGCAGCCGGTGAATCTCGCTCAGTTTTGGTACACCATCACCGATCGGCTTTTGGGAGAGCAGTTCGTCGGAGCCTTGCAGATCCATCGCCGGGGCCGGAAGAACGTCGGAGGCGTTAAAGGACTGTCGGCGTCCCGATCTAGATCTTCGATCCAGTGCAAGAAAAGGGATCGGGCTTAAGAGAAATAGTTTTTCTCTTTCCATTAGGCCTTGCAAACAGGATTCAGCACTCCTCTGGATCGTTCTCACTTCTCCAGATTTACACAAAAGCTGAAAATCATCCAGATCTTAACAACAAGGGTAAATCCTAAAGCTTAATAATCATATATGTGGTCGTTCTGTGGTCATAATACATATATATATATATATTCATATGCAACGTTTAGATGATCAGACCTAACTCTTATGTATATGAATTTTTTTTCTCTATCAGTTAGTTCCATATGAAACTGTAACTCAATAGAGATCATCAGATCATGATTAAGAGCTTTGTCTAACTTCCATGTCGATATTAGGCAGATCTGAATATTTATATCTAACATATTGTTTCGCTTTCATTGCCACCGTATAACCACTGCTTCAAATCTCAGGAAGTGGACAAAGCTAACCTAATGGTTTTTCTTTTTATTGTGTGTGCTGATTTTATCTAATTGCAGAAAACAAAGTCTCGAATAATCTTGGCTGAATATTGAATGTTAGTGGGATCCGCCAACGTCGCGGAATTCATAAGGAACAAGACGTCACAATTGTTGCGCATTTCCGCAATCATGAAGAACGAGCAAGAATCCAAAAGCGGTATAAATTAATTTCCGCAATTGAGTAACCGTTTGTTTAAGCTCATTTTATTTTTGTGTTCTCAATTTTAGGAAAATAATTTTGTTATAATACTCCAATAGGAGATTGTTAGTGTTTGGTTATATCGTTCTTATGCGTTTATGTGTCGCTGCATTTATTAGAGAAATTGATAATATCATTTGTCGTAGCGATACATACACCATTAAATTTCATATCACAGGTGGCGTGCTTTGTGCGCCTTGTTCTCTATGATTTGTCTCCAGTTGAGCTTAAAGGAGATTGGAGTGGTTGACTTGTAGCCGACGGGTAAGCTTGTTGCTGAGTTGAGGGCGTCAAGAGTACTAAGCGTGGTGTACGTTCGACTGTAGTTGAGCGGACTTTGGAGGGCTCTGAAGTTGGTATTGTCAACTGTTGGCGGTGCGGGGTACATAAACTTCAGGGAGCTCTGGTGGGCTTGGTCTGTTCACACTGATGAAGCCCGCGGTGGGCACAGTCTCCATACGAACGACTGATGGGTGAAGGCAGTTGTTGGCCCTCTTGCGGTCTTCGAAGTGCTTATTGTACCTTGCAGGAGGATTCAACGGTTGAGACTAACTTCGACGAATTAGACAGTCTCCAACTAACTAGATGGAGCGCTAGCAGGAGCGATCTGAAAAGTGGACCGCGCGACGACACACTTGAAACGACGGGCATACTAAAGAATTCACACAAGGAGGAATGTGTGCACAATAGGACACGCACACGCTAGAGAGGTGCGTGCAAAGGGGGAGCGTGTGCAAGGACGAACGAGCGTACAAAGAGGGTGCACACGTTGGAGGAGATGCGCACGCAAGGGGGAGCACGCGCAAGGAGGAATGGGCGCACAAAAGAGCGTGCACACGTTAGAGGAGAGGCACGTGTAAGGACGAAAAAGCGCATGAAGAGGTGTGCACACATTGGAGGAGAGACGCACGCACGGGGGAGCGCGCACAAGGAGAAACAGACGAACGAAGAGGTGTGCACACGTTGGAGAGGCGCGCACAAGGGGGAGCGTGCGCATGGAGGAATGGACGCACGAAGGGACGAGCGTGCGTTGGAGGAAAGGTTTGTGCAGGGGGAGCGGGCCCAAGGAGAAATTAAAGATCAGAGGAAATGGGGGATACATTAGCCCTTGTAAGGAAATTAAAAAGTGCTGCTATGATCCAAATCCTATGAGGGCTTATTTTCTGTCTATAATAACCAGAGTCTATAGAAGAATGATCAAGCTATGGAGCCAAGGTTGATTAACAATCAATAAAGCATGTAGAGCAAGAACAACAATAAAACCTTTTCAACCTTTCTATGTATTATGTATATATGGAGATTAAAAAAACAAATAAATGAACTCATACATGCATTATTTCAGCGAGCAGTCACCGACTCACCGGGAGGTGGAGCTGCTGAATTAGGGCACGATTGGATTAGGGCACAAGATTCAGGCTCTCCCGGCAGAGGTGGAGCCCCTGAATTGCTAGAAGCAGAGTTGTTCCTGCCTTCCTGAAGCTTGCCCGCCGGCCGCCGCTGCTGCTTGTGCGGGACGACGGTCATTGGGACTGCGGGAGTGCGGGACGCCGAGACTGCGGGAGTCCGAGACGTCGGTCACGCCGCCACGTCGGGACTGCGGGAGTGCGGGACGCCGGTCACCGGGACTACGAAAGTGCGGGACCGGGACGTCGGGACTGCGGGAGTGCGCAGTGGCGGAACTGGGGAAGGGCGGGACGCCGGGACGCCGGGACTGCGGGCAGTGACAGAATCGGGAATACAGATTACCTATGGTTTTTATGCGGAAATATCGGTCGGGCACGTGCCCTACCATGCCTGACTGTAGATCCGCCCCTGATTGCACCACATGCATGGGGTGTGGCATAGCGCTCCTAAGGAGGGACCTCATCAATTATTATTATTATTATAAATAAATAATAAATATTAATTATTTAATTATAATAAAAACATCACTGATATTTTACGAAACCGTTTCTCTATTCTAAACGGCTTTGTCATCATTATTTTACCAAATTGTTTCTCAAACAGTTTCATTCTCACAACTCCAATCCCGCAGCTTCATTTGTCATAGGCGATAAAGCCGTTGTATGCAGCATTTGGCTGGCAACAACAGTAATATCCAACTGTCACGATTATTTCTAGTGCCGTGTACACTCTTCAATGCATCTATCTATTTTATTTTATTTTATTTTATTTTATTTTATCCATACATGAGTTTCTATGCTTTATTTTATTCTACTTAATTTACACATTCTACCATAGTGCATATAACTATATAAGATGGACAATATTGAACATTTCAAAGAACACTACAAGTTATAATGTTACACCAAATTACAAAACTCAAATTTCATTATTATATATGTTGCGGGTCGTCTGATTTTTTCCCGGTCCGGAGAAATCGGACCGCCTTAATCGGAATCGGACCGGGCGCGCAGACAGTCAAAGTAAACAACATCAAATGACAAGAGACTTTTTTGACATGAAAAACCCGGAAATGGTGAAAAACCACGTGGTTGGATCTGTGCCGAGCTAAAATCCACTAGTTTCTTGAAGATTACAAAGATAGAGGTTTGATTTAGGAGGGCGACATGCCGCTACTCCGTTACAAGCTAGTGCAAAGTAAATAAAAATAAGGGAAAAACGGCCAAGTCCTCGGAGGCTCGATGGAAGCGCTCTGGCCTTGGAATGTTGCTGAACTCATAGAACTTTGGTTTGAGCGTTCCGACTGGAAAATTCTCTAAATCCACAAAGCTTTTGGAAAGAGCGCTGTCGCGGAGGCGGTAGACGTGGCTTGGAGCTACTTGAAACCTTAGCGCAATGAGAGAAGTAGAACGAATTTCTAAGTGGAGAATCAACCAAAGTCCACGATTTCGCCGAAAGACTTCAGAGCTATCTCTTGGCTCTGGAGCCGCCCGTCTTCAAATGAAAATTTGAATGCCCCTTTATAGTTTTATGGAGACTCATGATGGTAATTGCGCCGCGGAGTAATTTGTGCTGATGAATGACGTTGCTCCGTTTCAGTCACTTGCTTGGATCCCCAAATTTAGCGAAATGACGGGAGTGCCCCCCGGGCAGTTCGGGCGGTCCGAGCAAGGTGGCCGGAGGCGACGACGGTCAGGGGGTGGCAGAGGCGGAAGCGACGACGGAGGCGGCCAGAGACGGTGGTAGTTGCTGATGGCGGCGGAGACCGCCGGCACGTGGTCGCGCGTGCAGCACGCATGCAGGCCGGGTGCGTGCGCAGGTCGCGTGCCAGCGCAGGTTGCGCAGGGCGTGGCCACGTGTGCGATGGCCGCACGCGCCCGCGAGCATGCCGGGCGCAGCTACGCGGCCCTGTTGTGCGCGTGCGTGGATCCGGCTTCCTTCTTGGGGGCTTCCGGGGCTTGCGACTTCGATGCGTGTAATCGGTCTGGTAGGGCTCACATATACTCGATCCGAGTCTTGCCAGATTGACTTTCGAAATTTCAGGTGGGACCCCATCAATATAGTGTAAATATATATGCACATAAGTTTTAGGCTCTGTTTGGGCGGACTTATTTTCCCGGTCAAGCGGTTACGACCGCATGAACCAAACCTTAATTAAGATCCGGTTCATGCGGTCGTAACCGCTTGACCGGTGAAAATAAGTTCTCCCGAACGGAGCCTAAGACTCTACATGTGCGAGTTTTTTTACTGTCAGTTTGAACAAAAAAATGTCACAATCATAAAATGTATATATGACATATTGGCATGACAACTATTTTGACCACCATAAAAAAATTTATTTTTGAGCACAAACATGGATGAAATTTCTTAGGTGAGGTCGGACGTTCATGAACAACAGTTCATAACCACCGCATTCGTGACCGCCACCGTCACACCAAACAGAGCCTAAGTGATCAAAGTTTTCTTTTAATTCAGAGATTAAAAGTTACCTAGAGGCGTCGTAAATGACCTCGGAGCGCAACATCATTTGGTGAGGTATGCGCCGCGCCGTTCGGGGCCTTCGGGCTGGTGTTGGGGTCCCTAGCAAAGCGCCTGCAACACATGTCATGAGATTAAAAATTCGCACGCACGCGAACAATGTGGGACCTGCAGCACAATTTATTTCTCATATGGGTTAATTGCAAGGATGCTAAATAACACAGCCATATGTAAATTCCTTCGTGATGCCATCCATTTTTAGATGGGCACTACGTGTACAAATTTTGTCAATCCATTTATAACAACAGTTTATCATTCCACAATTACCTCATCAAATGTTCTTTCAAAACAAAAAACATATAATAATAATAATAATAATAATAATAATAATAATAATAATAATAATAATAATGGAAGAGTGGGGGAGCATGATATATTAGAGATGGAGGCTCTGTTTGAAAGGACTTATTTTCACCGGTTACGACCGCATGAACATGGTTTGTGAATGACGACCTCCTCTCTAAGAAGGGTATTCTGGTGGATGCTCATCAAAATTATCGTGCTCCTAAATGAGTACATGATTCAAAATAGATTTACACACTATATACGGGCAGTAGAACACGTGATTCCCCGTGCCCCTAAAACGATAATATCTCAGCCGCACATCATTCTCACTCGGCAGCGGCGAGTGGCAAATGTCTACCCAACCATTGCGAGGGGAGGTTAAGGCTTCGCTTGTTAATCTGTTTTTGAGCGTTTCGTTTTCCTAAAACGCAACACTGACTTAGATTTTCATTTGTTTTTCCGCCTGATATTGGAACCGCGCAGCCTTTCTTCTTGCTCAAAAAATTGCGGGATGAAACCCCCGGGATAACCTCTGGTTTATCGCGTTTGGATGAAACCTGCTGCGCGTCCTTCGCATCCAGTGCTCGGCCTGCTGCCTCTCATGGAGCTTGAAGGAAGGGCCGTGAACGCCGGCCGGAGCAATGCCGGGGTACCCCTGGCGGGTTCGCCGGGGTCCGGCGACACCGCCGGTGGGCTTCGAGCAGGCCTCCGGCGGTAGAGCCAAATAGAATCATGACGGGAAAAGGGTGAGTTGGAAGGTGGAAGAACAAGAGAATTTACAAAAACAATTTATAAATTACAAAAATATATACATTTATAGTGTGAACAGTAATACTAATAATATAAATATATATAAATATATAATAGAAAAACAGAATATATATATATATAATTAAAAATCATATAATATTAACAAAAAAAATATTATTTTCAACATTTTTTTTAAAAAATATTTATAAAACGTTACCGCTGTTTTGTCAAACGGTTCTTTGCTATGAAAAGCTTTGGAAACACACACTATTCAAACAAATCTCAATTTCCAGCAATCAGTTTCCAACAGCTTCATTTACAAACCTTCATTTGCAACAACTCTTTTTACAACCGCAACCGCTAAAACAAATGAAGCCTAAAGATATCATATTCATGCGAGAGGAGATTGTGCGGTGTTTGAGTAAGATCATGCTACATATAAGAGATCCTATAATGAGGCAACCGTCGTCACCAACACATGAGGGGATCAGATACGCCAGTGATCGTATTTTTTGACCGACCATGCAATTTACACACGGACACACATTTTTATGTAAGGGCATACATTTTTTTGATTGCACGTGTATTTTCCGCCGCCAGACTCACATTTTTTCATCTGTACACCCATTTTTTCTCCATGCCCCGTGGGGTCCTTTTTTCACCCGAGCGCTCTTACGTCGCTTGAGCACTCATTTTTCGCCTCAGAGTGCGTTTTTCCCTGAATGCACGCTTTTGCCCGGATAGGCATCTTTTGCTCAGGTACGGGTGTTTGTCCGGAGGGGCATTTTCGCTGGCCACGCTTTTTTTCCCGGACACTTGTTTTTCGTCTTTTGTGTTTTCCGCCGAGTGCGTATTTTTCAGCCCGGGCATGTGTTTTCTTACTGGATGCGCTTGTCCGTGCACACATTTTTAGTCCGGAAGCATGCTTTCCCCCTAGTCTTTCTTTTCCAATCAGATTGGATTATTGTTTTACTTTTGTTAGTGTTCTTACGAGTTTCTTTATTGTTAATTCTTGAAAGCAAATGTCTTAAATAAGAACAAATAAAAGTGGCTAATGTCGAATTTTTTTGATAAAAAATGGGAATTAAACATAATATCAATTCCTGCGGCATGTATTAACATTGGATTGGAAGTCAATCCTTGAAAACCAATATCTTACAAACGAATGAACCCTTGATGTTTAATTAATCAAGAATATTTTTGAACTCATTTGAGTGCAGGAATCATCTGCCAAGTAAGAAAAAGAAGACAAGTTTAATGGCTCATAAGCTGCTGGATTTCAGCAATAATAGAAACTATATTTGAGGCCGTGAAATTCATACATACCTCCTCAACTGCTATAGAGACTTGTAAATAATTTACATAAATCAACCTGAGAAATTATAGACAGGCAAAAAAACTAACCCTTGGAAGAGGACTGTGAGGCCTGTACAAGCTTACATTAGAAAATGGTGGAGAAGCTCTTCTTCATCTGGGGATGAATCTGGGAGCTTATAAATCTTCATAGCCTCCAAGGAGTTATTCTATCATAGACACGCTGCTGATAATTGTAGCTCACCTTTTTAACAGGTAGAAATTATTTAGGCGCTGGTGCGTGTGCGTGTGCGCGCGCGCGCGTGTTATTCAAGAGAAGCAACATATACTCACATGAAGGGGACTTTGACTGTTTCACTAGTTTCAAGCATGTTATTTGGAGAGCCAGGCTTTACTTTCCCATCAGGCAAATCATATGAAGAGAGCAGCCTTTTCTGCAACAACCATGGGATGTTAAATTAGTTGATGATTTTAGGGTTCCTAGGTAATGAGAAGTTAACAAAATCTTAGCTCGCTTAACCAAGCTTGCTAACTAGAACTAGTCTTGTTACTCTTGCTATCATCAGGAGAAATCTGTCCCCTTCATGAAAAATCTAAGATCCAACCCCCTTCATGAAAAATCTAAACATCACCGGAAGAGGTTTCCACAGATGCAGTTTATGTTGGGTTGTGGAACAAGGGTTCGCCCACGTGAGCTAGAGGAATCGAAGCTCGACAACCCACGAAAACTCGACTCGTCGAGGTCTTGCTTGGTCGACGATCGTGGTTGCCGTTTATATACGTGATTTAGGGATACTGACATTGCAGTCTGCGGCGGCGTATTCTTTTGGAGGCGATACGAGGTATCTCGTTGAGATCGATCCAGAAGGTATTCTTCTATGGTTTTCTTGTCCAGAAGAGAGGAGAAGAGTAGGATCGGATTTGATCTTGCAACCTTTGTAATCAATACAAGCGTAGGCTCTGTAACATCGACTGCTCTTATTTTAAACAGTTTATAAGTTGAGTTAAGTCGGCTCGAAAAAAAACTCGACTCGAGCTTGTGTATGACAAGCTTGAGCATAATTATTATTGTTCATCAGCTCGCAAGCGGGCTCGCGAGCTTTATTTTAAAAATAATAAATGTTAAATTATAGTAAAAATATATAATATATAATATATTGTTAAATAACTAATATACATACATTTAGAATTTTAGATTTTACATATAAATCAAAGGCATTATTGGGCTATATATATAGTTATAAGTAATATAAATTTTTTTTAAAAAAAAATTAATGGAAGGTGTAGGACATGCTGGCTCGAGCTTAATTTGAGCTCGCGAGCTCTAGATGAGCTCGATGAATTCTAGCCAAGCTCGAGCTAAACCTAAATAAAGTAAGCTCGTCGAGTTCGAGCTTAAAAAAAAACCCAAGCGTGAGTGAGAGATTCCATTTTTTGATGAGTTTCACTCGTTTGCATCCCAGATTCACACCACGGCTGAGATGTGGAGAACAAATGAAAAATACTTCTCCAGGTCGAATTATAAAGCCGCGTCTTTTCTGAGGTTAATACAGGTTGAACCAGAGTAATATAGGTTGAACCGTCTGACATCTGGTCCATCAATTCAGCTTATTCAATGGTTTGACGTGTAAATCTGGCTTTTGGTAGAACGGTCTAAATTGGACTGTCTTAGCTCTTGAGCGGTCGAGTGCGCAAACAGTCATAGAGAAAAGAGATGGTAAACAAACCGTGGAAAACCGTGGAAAGAAGTGAAAACCACGCGGTCGGAACTGTGGAGACCGAACTTCACTATTTGTTGTTTTTGTACAATGTTCTTTGAGAATGTGAAGACGACAGACCGCCCATCGTTACAACTTGAGGGGAGATAGAGAAAGGCGCGTTCAGAGGGTGACAAGTCACCGCTCGTGAAGCTAAGCGTTTGTCTTTGTTCGCGGTGGAGAGCATGCGTTCTGAAGACTTGGTGGACTTCTTCTTGTGCTTGGTGGCTGGAGCGAAGGAATTTTCTAGTGGAGCTCTAACGCGCGTAGGAGAAGCGGAGGAAGAGAAAGGTGGAAATTAAAGAGAGTCTGGGGTCTTATATATAGCGACTAGGGGTGGTTATGATGGTTAAGTGTAACGCCCCGAAACTCAAGAGAGCGACGGGAGGCGTTTTGGGCAGAATCTGGGATTTGGCAGGGGGCACACGGCCTGAGACACGGGCGTGTCCCAGGGCGTGTCAGGCTCGAGTCGACGATTTGGCCGCGAGGTCGACGAAATTTGGAGTCGACGATCGTCGAGTAGCGGACACGGCCTGAGACACGGGCGTGTCTCAGGGCGTGTCGAGCCCGTGTCGACGATCGGCCCGGGAGTCGACAATTTTCGCTCGACGATGTGTCGAGACAAGGCACACGGCCTAGGACACAGGCGTGTCCAAGGCCGTGTCGTGTGGTCGACGAACTTCGCTCGACGAAGTGTCGAGACCGTGAACACGGCCTGGAGCCCAGGCGTGTTCGGGTGTGACACGGGCGTGTCACATTGGACGGGCGTGTCCAAGACCCGTGTGAGTCTCGGGTCGTTTTCGGGGCTGTGTCGATGGGGGCACACGACCAACCACACGGCCGTGTCAGTTGGAACACGGGCGTGTCAGGTCGAACACGGGCGTGTCGGATGCCCGTGTGCTGTTCAAGACGCGTCGATTTTGACGGCGAATGAGGCACACGGCCCTGGACACGGGCCTGTCACAGGCCGTGTTCGGCCCAGATTTTGCATTTTAGATCTGGATCGTGGCCGTTCGTTTCTTTAATTCGGGATCCGACGGCTGGGGGCTGTTAGTACTTGGATATACACGGTATTGGATCCTTGAAACCCTCATTTCACTTGAGAGGTTCTCTTTCTAAAGTATAGAGAGAGATGAGAGCAAAGGAGGAAGAAGAAGCTTAGATCCGGTCTTTGGAGGAGCTTCGGAGCTCCAAATCGCGAACCGACTCCGGATCTACGGAGGTAAAGAGAGTGCGGTGCTTTTCATCCGCTTACATTTCCATGGCGCCAAGGAAGAACGCTAGGGTAACGATTCTCTTCTTGAGCATGTGAAGCTCTACTTCTTTTGCATAGGAAGCCCGCTCTCGCGAGTTTGCGGTGAGTTGAGGCGTTCCTTCGGGTAGACATGAATAGTCCCCGTTGTTTAGAGTCCGTATTCGAAAACGGACATAGGCATGATGTGTGAAGTCTACCCGGACAAGTTGGTCTGGATCGGTGATGTTGCATTGCATAAATGGCCGGAGAAGACTTCGTGCAAATGTTTGTTTTCGGGTTTTTCTACGTGGTAGAATGCAACAGGGAGCCTTGGGGATTAACTCAAAGGTGCACACGGAAAACTGGGCAGATGCATGATTCTGCCAAATATGTGGGCCTGGGAGCCAACTTGAACATAACTGGGTTATGTGCTGTGTGTAAACGATTTGAGACTCGGGAAAGTTTGACCCGCGCATATGTTTTTGAATTAACGTTGCGGTGTGAGCAACGGGTCAGGCGGAACCGTACTCGCTCTATGTCGTTCGGTTAAAGAGACCTAAAGTTACTTGGCACTTACCGTTGGCATAGATGGAGGGTCTTAGGCAGTGGCCAGAAAGACCAAATGCTCACGAGAGATTGCCGTCCCGGGGACGGTGGTGAGTCAACAGACTTAGACTGTGATCACCGAAAATGTGCCTTGAGAGTACGGGGCGTGCGGCCGTGCGTGCCAACGCCTGTGATGCAATGTATTTATTTACTGCTTGGTTGTGCTAATAAAATGTAGGGAAGGAGCATCGCCGCCCCGAGTTGGGGGCGGGATCGTTATAATTTGGTCAGCATTGCTGACCATTACTTTTGTTTGCCACCGTGCGGTGGATTGTGCTTGCAGGTGCTACAGGGCCAAGCGGTCAATAGCGGGCTAAAGCCCAAATTGCGAAGCCGGCCCTTGAAGGCCTAATCGAAGTGTTTACTTGCTTTTGTTCATGTATGACCGGCCTGCGTGTCGTGGTATGGAAAACATGTAATATGAAGTAAACCATTTGTAAGGCCTTAAGGCCAGTACTTGTGTATGTGCTACATTCCTATTTGATGTATTAGTGGACATTCATGCTTGTGCTGGGTTCTTTTAATTGCAACTTATAAAACTGCTTCCGCTAGAATGCTCTGTGTAGGACGTTAGATTGGTTGGATGGTTTCCATTGAGTAACCACCCGGTCTGTCTGTGGTATATGGCGTCGGGCCCCGGCCGGACCTACTGCTATATGCTATGCGACAGATAGTGGGTGTTACATTAAGCTGCTATCCGCAGACCGTAATCAACTTAATTACTTTTTGCAGGTAAACACTTTACAAATTATGACTGTTGAAACCAGTTGCCCGGTTCCACCTAGAGTTCGGATCTGAAGTTGCAGCACACACTTACTCTTCTCGAACCGCTCTCCCGACGTGAGTCACAAGGCCAGAAACAGACCGATCGTCTCAGCTTGGAGGTCTCACCTCTTACCTGGAAGAAACTGAAGTTCTTCCCCTCCCTATCCAATGCTGGGCTAGGTGTCTCTGAGGAAGAATATGACAAGGTTCAACAACCTTTTCCCAGGCACCTTATTGGTCTATTTATAGGCCTCTGAGTTGGATCTGCAAATATCCATACTGAACTGAGCTGAAATCACCAAAATACCTTGGGTTGGGTCTGCCAACAGCCAAACTCCGCTGTTCTGAAGGGCTATACGCAGACCACCAAGGGCAAAAAGGTAAAATTACCCGGGGTAGAAGAGTAAAATCCCCCTTGGGTGTAGGAAGGTAAAAACATCCTTCCTTTTCTATGGCGAGTGGGGAAATGACCAGCGGCGAGATGAGCACTCCTGCTCGTCTCGCAGGCCTCCCGCATTATGGGAGCCATCTCGCCCTCAAGGGCCTGCTAGCGCCCCCAAAGGGCGTCTCGCCTACTGCAGAGAGCCCCTGTCTCGCCTCCTGCGAGTGGACCATACGGTCCCACTCGTCTATCCAGTTCCTCTCTCCAGCTTCTCCGGTTCGCTGCTTGAGCCGCCTCCCGCGAGCCCAATGTTGTACACAATCCCCGCTCTTTTCGAGGTTGCCCCAAGCTCGAAAAGAAAGTCCAACCAGGGCTCGCGACGTTGAGATTCGTTCATGAGAATCTTTGGCGGGCCCTCCCCATGGAGTCTATAAATATGAGACCCCAACTCATCATGGAGTGCCCCTTTTCTCATTTCCACCTCTCTTCTACCCTCAACATGTCTCACAACCATAGTTTCCGTGAGCATCTCGCGATGGTCCGGAAGCAAAATAAAGCCAATGTGGTTGCCCTGATCCTATCTTTGGTCCGCACCCCCGCTTCAGCACCTTCATCATCTCGCCCAAAGAAGTCCAAAACCGCCAGCCCTCCACTCTCGGCTGGCGCGACCTCCTCGGCCCCCTCGGCAACCGATACACTTCCTCCCGCATCTTCCGGGGAGAGACAGGTGATTCTTGACTCCTCTCGCCTCTTTGCTTTTATCGTCTCGCTTATCGACCATGCTCTCTCAGGAAAACCTTGCTGACTCTCCCATGCTTGCGATTCCTCCTGACATCACTGACCAACCTTATCAACGCTCCGACTCGCCTCAGGAATCCTCCCCCCTATCACGAGGAAAGAAGACCTCTCGCGCCTGGTGGGGAACTCTCGCATTCCAAGTAAGTAAACTCATCCTGTCATCTCGCTTAACACAGATTCCTATTCCCCTATCAGGTGCATTCGAGACCACTGGGATAGCCTTCTTGCGAGACCACCCTTCATTATGATCTTCCACTTTTTTGTTGCGCAGGTATCCAGTTTGACTCGGGTACGGAGGATTCACCCACGCCGTCTCCCCTCTCGCCTCTTCCTCGCCCAGATGAGATCGAAGACTACCTGGGTGATCCTATGGACCCTCTGGAGATGAAGCGCCGGACGGCCCGGATGTTTCGAAAATACACTCACGTCATCCGCGAGATGGAACGGGAGAAGCAAGCTACCGATCGGCGCATTGACCGGATGGAAACTGAATGCGCTCGCCTCTCTGCCGAGGTCGATGCCAACGCCGCAATAGATGAGACAGACCCCCAGGCCATCATAAGCGAGACTGACCAACATCTCCGTCTCACGCGCCGCGGTCTAGACGTCGTCTGCGCCTTCCATCTACCTGGTCGCCCTGCATGCGCGGGATCTCGCGGTGGCCGTTGGAAGAGGCACAAGAATTGAGGGGTCCTGGATTCGTCTCGCCTGTTTAATGCTTCCTTGTAACTTTGTTAAGTATCGATCGGCCACCCGCCTTTTTAATTATTAATTTGTTATTTAGGTCCCCCTGGACAAGATGTCCGCTTCGTGCGGAACGAAATAATTTATTATGATATTTTTGTCAACTTCTTTCATGCTGGATTCTCATTATTGCTGTGTTTAATTAATCTACTCCTTTATTTTATTTTTGGCTCATCGGAAAAGCCGCCGCGGTGTTTCGCGCCTCGGGGTTAGGAGAGAGAGAGAGAGAAGATGAAACGTCGGGTTGCCCCTTCGGCTTCCTCATTCTTATTTTTCCGCCCATTTTTCCCCTCTCCATCTGCTATAAATACCCCCTCCCCCGGATCCAGAAGCTCTACACATGCACTATCGTTTCCTGCTGCTGCCGAGATCCAGGGTTCTCGCCTGCTCCTCCTCACCTACCTCTTCTCGCGTCCCGCTTCCACCTCTCTTTTCCACTCCTCTATTTCTGTCGTCTCGCTCGCTATGGGAAAGAAGAGAGCAGAAGAAGGCGAGGGCCGCAGCCGCTGCGGAAGGCGATTTACCGACCACGACTTCCCTCCCGGCAGAATCTCCAAAGAGGATTACAACCGCTTCGCCAGCGAGTTCCTGGCTGAGGGTTATGAGTCTCGCCCGCCAAAGGTCGGCGAGGCGATTAACACCTTCTACTCCAGCGAACTCGCCTTCCCCGTCTCGCACTTCGAGGCGGGGCTAAGACTCTCCCTCTGGCCAGAGGTAAAACAGGCTTTGAAATACTTCGCCGTTGTCCCCGCACAGTTCAACACAAACGCCGTCTCGATGTTGGTCGCTTTCGCCAGCTACCTGCGCCGCGAGCGCATCGAGTTTAGTCTGACTGTCTTCCGCAAGTTGTTCATCTACCACGCGAAAGACGATGACGGATCCTACTTCACAGGCCAGGGTCTCAAGGTGTGCGAGACGCCTAATAAGAACCACCATTGGCTCACCCGCTTCGTTTTCATTCGCGGGAACTTGGGAGGTGTCCCTCTCGCTCCGGTGTCGCCTGCCGAGGTGTACTACGAGACCCCCAAGGTTGGGGTGCCGAGAAGGCTCTCTGCGACTTCTTCGTAGGGAAAAATTTCGAGGTCAACTACCTTCGGCGAGACCTCGACTCACTCTTTCCCATCCTCCCCGGTGAAGGTATATTCGCGCCCTCTCAATATTATGCTTATCGTCTTATTTCATTCTAACCATTTCTTGCTCAGGAGAGAGGACTTTCCCCGTCCACCCCCCTTACCAGAGCAACAAGGGTCTCGCCCTTGCTAGCATGGCGGTGGAGGCGGCAAAGGAAATGCTGACCCCCAGCCCAAAGAAGAGGTCTGGGGAAAATGCTGACCCCCCTCGCCGAGCGCTAGTCTGACATGCTCATCCTCTCTTGTATTGCCTCCAATCCTTCATTTTCATAGGAATCTCCCACCAATTCTCTGATAAATATAGACACCTTTCTTCGCGAGCTCTTACCACTTGACTTGCCTCCGAGTGAGGCTACTGCCCTGCCAGCTAGATGAGAGCCTGGTCAGCGGGTCGGCTCGGGATCTATATTCCAACCTATCTCCAACCACCGAGTGAGCCTACAACCCTGCCAGCTAGATGAGAGCCTGGACAGCGGGCCTGCTCGGGGTCTCCACTCCAAATCATCTCCAACCACCGAGTGAGCCTACAGACCTGCCAGCTAGATGAGAGCATGGTCAGCGGGTCTGCTCGGGGACTCCTCTCCAAACCATCTCCAACCACCGAGTGAGCCTACAGTCCTGCCAGCTAGATGAGAGCCTGGTCAGCGGGTCTGCTCTGGGTCTCCACTCCAAACTATCTCAAACCACCGAGTGAGCCTACAACCCTGCCAGCTATATGAGAGCCTGGTCAGCAGGTCTGCTCGGGGTCTCCTCTCCAAAGCATCTCCAACAACCGAGTGAGCCTACAACCCTGCCAGCTAGATGAGAGCCTGGTCAGCAGGTCTGCTCGGGGTCTCCACTCCAAATCATCTCCAACCACCGAGTGAGCCTATAGCCCTGCCAGCTAGATGAGAGCCTGGTCAGCGGGTCTGCTCGGGGTCTCCTCTCCAAACCATCTCCAACCACCGAGTGAGGCTACAGTCCTGCCAGCTAGATGAGAGCCTGGTTAGCGGGTCTGCTAGGGGTCTCCACTCCAAATCATCTCCAACCACCGAGTGAGCCTACAGATCTGCCAGCTAGATGAGAGCCTGGTCAGCGGGTCTGCTCGGGGTCTCCTCTCCAAACCATCTCCAACCACCGAGTGAGCCTAGAGCCCTGCCAGCTAGATGAGAGCCTGGTCAGCGGGTTTGCTTGGGGTCTCCACTCTAAATCATCTCCAACCACCGAGTGAGCCTACAGCCCTGTCGGCTAGATGAGAGCCTGGTCAGCGGGTCTGCTTGGGGTCTCTCCAAACCATATCCAACCACAGAGTGAGCCTACAGTCCTGCCAGCTAGATGAGAGCCTGGTCAGCGGGTCTGCTCGGGGTCTCCTCTCCAAACTATCTACAAACACTGAGTGAGCCTACACTCCTGCCAGCTAGATGAGAGCCTGGTCAGCGGATCTGCTCGGGGTCTCCCCTTCAATCCATCTCCAACAACCGAGTGAGCCTACAGCTCTGCCAGCTAGATGAGAGCATAGTCAGCGGGTCTGCTCGGGGTCTCCTCTCCAAACCATCTCCAAACATTGAGTGAGCCTACACTCCTGCCAGCTAGATGAGAGCCTGGTCAGCGGGTCTGCTTGGGGTCTCCCCTTCAATCCATCTCCAACCACCGAGTGAGCCTACAGTACTGCCAGCAAGATGAGAGCCTGATAAGCGGGTCTGCTCGGGGTCTCCACTCCAAATCATCTCCAACCACCGAGTGAGCCTACAATCCTGCCAGCAATATGAGAGCCTGGTCAGCGGGTCTGCTCGGGGTCTCCTCTCCAAACCATCTCCAACCACCGAGTGAGCCTACAGTCCTGCCAGCTAGATGAGAGCCTGGTCAGCGGGTCTGCTCGGGGTCCCCCTTCAATCCATCTCCAATCACCGAGTGAGCCTACAGCCCTGCCAGCTAGATGAGAGCCTGGTCAGCGGGTCTGCTCGGGGTCTCCACTCCAAATCATCTCCAACCACCGAGTGAGCCTACAGCCCTGCCAGCTAGATGAGAGCCTGGTCAGCGGGTCTTCTCGGGGTCTCCTCTCCAAACCATCTCCAACCACTGAGTGAGCCTACAATGCTGCCAGCTAGATGAGAGTCTGATCAGCGGGTCTGCTCGGGGTCGTGACAAGTAAAATCCCCTTTGGGGGTAGGAAGGTAAAATCATCCTTCCTTTTCTATGGCGAGTGGGGAAATGGCCAGCGGCGAGATGAGCCCTCCTGTTCGTCACGCAGGCCTCCCGCATTATGGGAGCCATCTCGCCCTCAAGGGCCTGCTCGCGCCCCCAAAGGGCGTCTCGCCTACTGCAGAGAGCCCCCGTCTCGCCTCCTGCGAGTGGACCATACGGTCCCACTCGTTTATCCAGTTCCTCTCCCCAGCTTCTCCGGTTCGCTGCTTGAGCCGCCTCCCGCGAGCCCAAGGTTGTACACAATCCCCGCTCTTTTCGAGGTTGCCCCAAGCTCGGAAAGAAAGTCCAACCGGGGCTCGCGACGTTGGGATTCGTTTATGAGAATCTTTGGCGGGTCCTCCCCCTGGAGTCTATAAATATGAGACCCCACCTCATTATGGAGTGCCCCTTTTCTCATTTCCACCTCTCTTCTACCCTCAACATGTCTCACAACCAGAGTTTCCGTGAGCATCTCGCGATGGTCCGGAAGCAAAATAAAGTCAATGTGGTTGCCCTGATCCCATCTTTGGTCCGCACCCCCGCTTCAGCACCTTCATAATCTCGCCCAAAGAAGGCCAAAACCGCCAGCCCTCCACTCTCGGCCGGCGCGACCTCCTCGGCCCCCTCGGCAGCCGATACACTTCCTCCCGCATCTTCCGTGGAGAGACAGGTGATTCTTGACTCCTCTCGCCTGTTTTCTTTTATCGTCTCGCTTATCGACCATGCTCTCTCAGGGAAACCTTGCTGACTCTCCCATGACTGCGATTCCTCCTGACATCACTGACCAATCTTATCAACGCTCCGACTCGCCTCAGGAATCCTCCCCCTCTATCACGAGGAAAGAAGACCTCTCGCGCCTGGTGGGGAACTCTTGCATTCCAAGTAAGTAAACTCATTCTGTCATCTCGCTTCACACAGATTCCTATTCCCCTATCAGGTACATTCGAGACCACTGGGCTAGCCTTCTTGCGAGACCACCCTTCATTATGATCTTTCACTTTTTTGTTGCGCAGGTATCCAGTTTGACTCGGGTATAGAGGATTCCCCCGCGCCGTCTCCCCTCTCATCTCTTCCTCGCCCAGATGAGATTGAAGATTACCGGGGTGATCCTATGGACCCTCTGGAGATGAAGCGCCGGACGGCCCGGTTGTTTCGAAAATACACTCACGTCATCCGCGAGATGGAACGGGAGAAGCAAGCTACCGATCGGCGCATTGACCGGATGGAAACTGAATGCGCTCGCCTCTCTGCCGAGGTCGATGCCGACGCCGTAATAGATGAGACAGACCCCCAGGCCATCATAAGCGAGACTGGCCAACATCTCCGTCTCGCGCGCCGCGGTCTAGACGTCGTCCACGCCTTCTATCTACCTGGTCGCCCTTCATGCGCGGGATCTCGCGGTGGTCGTTGGAAGAGGCACAAGAATTGAGGGGTCCTGGATTCGTCTCGCCTGTTTAATGCTTCCTTGTACCTTTGTTAAGTATCGATTGGCCACCCGCCTTTTTAATTATTAATTTGTTATTTAGGTCCCCTTGGACAAGATGTCCGCTTCGTGCGGAACGAAATAATTTATTATGATATTTTTGTCAACTTCTTTCATGCTGGATTCTCATTATTGCTGTGTTTAATTAATCTACTCCTTTATTTTATTTTTGGCTCATCGGAAAAGCCGCCGCGGTGTTTCGCGCCTCGGGGTTAGGAGAGAGAGAGAAGATGAAACGTCGGGTTGCCCCTTCGGCTTCCTCATTCTTATTTTCCCGCCCATTTTCTCCCCTCTCTCCATCTGCTATAAATACCCCCTCCCCCGGATCCAGAAGCTCGACACCTGCGCCATCGTTTCCTGCTGCTGCCGAGATCCAGGGTTCTCGCCTGCTCCTCCTCACCTACCTCTTCTCGCGTCCCGCTTCCACCTCTCTTTTCCAATCCTCCTCTATTTCTGTCGTCTCGCTCGCTATAGGAAAGAAGAGAGCAGAAGAAGGCAAGAGCCGCAGCCGCTGCGGAAGGAGATTTACGGACCACGACTTCCCTCCCGGCAGAATCTCCGAAGAGGATTACAACCGCTTCGCCAGCGAGTTCCTGGCTGAGGGTTATGAGTCTCGCCCGCCAAAGGTCGGCGAGGCGATTAACACCTTCTACTCCAGCGAACTCGCCTTCCCCGTCTCGCACTTCGAGGCGGGGCTAACACTCCCCCTCTGGGCAGAGGTAAAACAGGCTTTGAAATACTTCGCCGTTGTCCCCGCACAGTTCAACACAAACGCCGTCTCGATGTTGGTCGCTTTCGCCAGCTACCTGCGCCGCGAGCGCATCGAGTTCAGTCTGACTGTCATCCGCAAGTTGTTCATCTACCACGCGAAAGACGATGGCGGATCCTATTTCACAGGCCAGGGTCTCAAGGTGTGCGAGACGCCTAATAAGAACCACCATTGGCTCACCCGCTTCGTTTTCATTCGCGGGAACTTGGGAGGCGTCCCACTCGCTCCGGTCTCGCCGAAGGTAGTTGACCTTCGGTACTTTTGTGGGAGAAGGACTCCAACCGCGTGTCGGTGTCCACTTTCCTCCCCTCCTGGAAGGAGCAAGACCCACCCACCAGCCATGCCTTCTCCCTCGGGTACGGGCTTTATGGTGGTCTTGGGACTGAGCCCTTCGACAACGAGCCGTCGCGAGACCTCGTTTTGAAGACTGCTCACGCCCAGTTTCGCTCCATGGAGCTCTCGCATCGCATCTCACGTCGCCTGGTCTTCAATAACAAGAAGTGGAAAGAGGTCGAGACCAGCCTTGCTGCGGAACGCGAGAAGTCAAATGACCTCGAGAAGCGGCTGGCAGTCGCCAACAACCTTCTCGCCCGAAGCTAGGGCGGCGTGGTAAGCTTTTTAACCGCCACTCGACAGTTTCACTTGCCAACTCTGCATGAACTTTTGTTGGCTGATAGCATTCTCGCAGGATGCTGAGACGGCCGATCGAATGCGCTCGCGCATTGCGGCTTTGGAGGGGGAGAACAAGAAATTGAAAGCTGAGAACGCCCGCCTCCTGGACAGCACCGTGCTCCACCCAGATCCGTTCCAAGCTCCACCGCCAACTCATTACTCCCTGGACGAGGTCGACGCCATCTGCCGAGACGCCAACATCAAGACGGCCGAGCTCGTCCTGAAGATGATGAAGGAGCTGGGGGTGGTCAGGGATGATGCCGAGACGGTCACCGTCCGCGACTTGGTCCCCCAGCTGTATGGCGAGACGGATGACAGCTCTGCCTCTAGTGACGAGGAGTGAAAGGATGTTAATGTGTCTTGGGACCTTCTCCCCCCCTCTTTTTTTGTCTCATGTACTTGTAAATTTTTCTGATAGTGGGATGTTTCTTCTTTCTGTCATGAACAAAGAGAACTTTATTATAACTTTTCGCTCTCTTTATTTCATCGCGCTTTATCCATTGCTGTCTCGTATGAAAGTTAACTTCGAGCGCTGGCCGTTGGCCTTCTCCTCACCCTTGCCGAGCGTGAGATAGTTTGCCCTTTTACTCTCGTCTCGCCGTGAGATGCACCCTGCGCGAGTAGAGCCTAGAAACCAAACTGCTCCTTACGATAAATCCCCCCTTTTATGCGAGACCTGTGCCTTTGATAGTGAATACCCGCTCGCTGTGGGCGAGACCCCCCTCGCCGAGCGCTAGTCTGACATGCTCATCCTCTCTTGTATTGCCTCAAATCCTTCATTTTCATAGGAATCTCCCACCAATTCTCTGATAAATATAGACACCTTTCTTTGCGAGCTCTTACCACTTGACTTGCCTCCGAATGAGCCTACTACCCTGCCAGCTAGATGAGAGTCTGCTCAGCGGGTCGGCTCGAGATCTCCACTCCAAATCATCTCCAACCACCGAGTGAGCCTACAACCCTGCCAGCTAGATGAGAGCCTGGTCAGCGGGTCTGCTCGGGGTCTCCACTCCAAATCATCTCCAACCACCGAGTGAGCCTATAGCCCTGCCAGCTAGATGAGAGTCTGGTCAGCGGGTCTGCTTGGGGTCTCCTCTCCAAACCATCTCCAACCACCGAGTGAGCCTACAGTCCTGCCAGCTAGATGAGAGCCTGGTCAGCGGGTATGCTCGGGGTTTTCACTCCAAATCATCTCCAACCACCGAGTGAGCCGACAACCCTGCCAGCTAGATGAGAGCATGGTCAGCAGGTCTGCTCGGGGTCTCCTCTCCAAATCATCTCCAACCACCAAGTGAGCCTACAGCCCTGCCGGCTAGATGAGAGCCTGGTCAGCGGGTCTGCTCGGGGTCTCCTCTCCAAACCATATCCAACCACCGAGTGAGCCTACAGTCCTGCCAGCTAGATGAGAGCCTGGTCAGCGGTTCTGCTCAGGGTCTCCTCTCCAAACCATCTCCAAACACTGAGTGAGCCTACACTCTTGCCAGCTAGATGAGAGCTTGGTCAGCAGGTCTTCTCGGGGTCTCCCCTTCAATCCATCTCCAACCACCGAGTGAGCCTACAGCCCTGCCAGCTAGATGAGAGCCTGGTGAGCGGGTCTGTTCGGGGTCTCCTCTCCAAACCATCTCCAAACACTGAGTGAGCTTACACTCCTGCCAGCTAGATGAGAGCCTGGTCAGCGGGTCTGCTCGGGGTCTCCCCTTCAATCCATCTACAACCACCGAGTGAGCCTACAGTCCTGCCAGCAAGATGAGAGCTTGGTCAGCGGGTCTGTTCGGGGTCTCCTCTCCAAACCATCTCCAACCACCGAGTGAGCATACAGTCCTGCCAGCAAGATGAGAGCCTGGTCGGCGGGTCTGCTCGGGGTCCCCCCTTCAATCCATCTCCAACCACCGTGTGAGCCTACAACCCTGTCAGCTAGATGAGAGCCCGATCAGCGGGTCTGCTCGGGGTCTCCACTCCAAATCATCTCCAACCACTGAGTGAGCCTACAGTCCTGCCAGCTAGATGAGAGCCTGGTCAGCGGGTCTGCTCGGGATCCCCCCTTCAATCCATCTCCAACCACCGAGTGAGCCTACAACCCTGCCAGCTAGATGAGAGCCTGGTCAGCGGGTCTGCTCGGGATCTCCACTCCAAATCATCTCCAACCACCGAGTGAGCCTACAGTCCTGCCAGCTAGATGAGAGCCTGGTCAGCGAGTCTGCTCGGGATCTCCATGCACCCACTTCACTCTTAATGCCATGAAAAAGTACATCTGCGGTTTCATCATATCAGAAGGCCATATCAAAATTGCACGCATTGAACGAAGAAAAATGTGGTGAACAAAAGGTGTTATGGATAAAATTTCTTTAAGTTATCGCCTCTTCGGGCACGATCGAGGGGTACCCCGTCCACATCCGGGAGGTGGTACCCTCCCGACTTCAAGACCTCTTTTACTACAAAGGGACCTTCCCAGTTGGGATGGAGCTTTCCTACTGATGCCCCTCTGCCTGCTGCGTCCACCTTCTTGAGGACCAGGTCACCCTTCTGGAACTGCTTGATCCTTATATGCCTATCAAAGTACTTCGCCATCCGGCGCTTGACTTCCTCCTGCCGGATCAGAGCCAAGTCCCGGAGTTCTTCCACGAGATCAAGAGAGAGTTTTTGTTCTTTCTCGTTCTCCGTCATCCATCCTTCGTCTTCTTCCCTTGCAACGACCACTCTTGGGGATGTGACCTCGAATTCTATTGGAATAACGACCTTCGAGCCATGAGAGAGCTTAAATGGGGTCTCTCCCGTGGCGGTGTTTGGTGTGATCCTCAAGGTCCAGAGAACTGAAGGGAGCTGTTCCACCCAGCTGCCCCTTAGGTTCTCCACTTTCTTCTTTAAAAGATTGACGATGATTTTATTTGCTGCTTCCACCTGTCCATTACTCCGTGGATGATGAACCGAGTCAAAACAGAGAACTATGCCCAGACGGATGCAGAAATCCACGAATTTCTTACTAGCAAATTGTGCTCCGTTATCAGTCACAATGACCAGCGGTAGCCCATGCCTGCAGATGATCTCTCTCCATACGAAATTTTTGACCACCTGCGATGTCACCTTAGCCAACGCCTTCACCTCCAGCCATTTTGAAAAGTAATCCACTATGACCAACAAAAACTTCCTCTGACCACTAGCCTGGGGAAAAGGACCCACCAGGTCTAGTCCCCATATTGCGAAGGGCCAAGGAGTCGTGATTGTTCGTAGCCTTTGGGCGGGAAGGAGTTGGAGGGGGGCGAATTCCTGACACTTTTGACATCTTTTGGCAAATTCTTCTGCATCCTTCCTGAGGGTAGGCCAGAAGTACCCTTGCCTCAACACTCTCCCCTCTAAAGTCCGGCTTCCTGAGTGACTCTCACATTCCCCTGAATGGATCTCTTCCAGGACTCTCGGAACCTCCTCCTCAGATACGCATCGAGCCAGCAGACCCGACAACGTCTTGCGGTATAGTGCCCCATCTTTCAACAGGTAGTACGCTGATTTGTACCTGACGCGCTTCTTATCGAGATCGCTCTCAGGAAGTTGTCCCGAGGTCAAGAAAGTGATGAAGGGGTCCATCCAGGACCCTTGCTGGTTTATCTCCATGAGTTCTCCCTCTTCTATGGACGGCCTGAAAAACTCTGTCATCGTTCCTCCGACTCGAGGGCCATATTTGGCGAGTTGGTCAGCCTGAGTGCTTTTATCCCTCGGGACGTGCTGAATCGAAAAACTGCGGAATTGCCCGATAATGTCTTTGACCTTCCCTAGGTACAGCTGGAGGGTGGGTTCCCTTGCTTCGAACTCCCCTTTGATCTGGCCTGCAACCAGCATAGAGTCCGTGGAGACCCTAATGTCTTGTATACCCAGCTCCCGAGCTAACCTGAGCCCTGCTATGATCGCCTCATATTCTGCTTGGTTGTTGGTGATTATAAAGTGAATTTTCAAACCTTGCTCAATTCTGGTCCCCTATGTACTTACCAAGATCATTCCTCCTCCAAAGGAATTTTTTCCTGACGCTCCATCTACCAGCATCTTCCAAGCCGCTTGAGGGGGTGCTTCGGCCTCTTGGATCTCAACCACGTAATCCGCTAGGAAATTGGCCATCACTTGTGCCTTGATGGCAAGCCGAGGAGTAAAAGGGAGGTCGAATTCACTGAGCTCTATTGACCATTTGGCCAATCTCCCAGAGTGCTCCACCCTCTCCAAGATGCGACGGAGGCGGTGATCCGTCACCACCTGAATCGAATGGGCCTGAAAATACGGCCTCAGCTTCGTGGCCGATATGATGAGGGCAAATGCTAGCTTTTCGAGGATGGGGTACCCGAGTTCCGCCTTCTTTAGGACCCTGCTCACGTAATAGATCAGAAATTGCTTTTTTCCTTCCCCTCGTACTAGAACCGAACTCACGGTCCCAGTCCCCACCCCTAGGTATAAGAACAAGACCTCCCCTTCCCTCGGCCCCTGTAGTAGAGGCGCCCAGGTGAGCTGCTGCTTTAGAGCCTGAAAAGCCCCCGCGCACTCTGGGGTCCATTCGAACTTCTTACCCCACCTTAACGTCCAGAAGAAAAGTGAGCATTTTTCTCCGGCTCGGGAGATGAACCTGCTTAGTCCGGCCAGCTTGTCGTGAGACGTTGAACTTCCTTGGTATTCCTGGGAGATTCCAGCTCTAAAATTGCCTTAACCTTATCGGGATTAGGCTCTACTCCGGATGGGGTAAGGAAATGTCCTAGGAACTTTCCCATACTGGCTCCAAAAACGCATTTCAGGGGGCTGAGTCTCATTTTATATTTTCTTAAGGTTCCAAAGGTTTCCTTAAGATCCAAGACATGAGATCTGAGGTCCCGACTTTTGATCATCAGGTCATCCACATAAAACTCAAGGTTCCGCCCCTTCTGCTCTCGGAAGATCCGATCCATCATCCTTTGATAAGTTGCCCCCGTATTTTTTAACCCAAAGGGCATCATGTTAAAACAGAAACATCCATCCTCTGTGACAAAGGTGACGTCCTTGACGTCCGGAGGGTGCATGCGTATTTGGTGATATCCTGAAAACGCGTCTAGAAAACTCATTAGTGAGAAACCGACGGCTGAATCAACCAGCGCGTCGATTCGAGGAAGAGGGTAACAATCCTTAGGGCACGCTTTATTTAATAGAGAGAAATCTACACACATTCTCCACTTACCCTCCCCATTTTTAACCATTACAACATTGCTCACCCACCCCGGATACTTACAGGCAGACACAAACCCTGCCTTAAGCAGTTTTTCTACCTCCTCTCTAATGGGTCCGACCACCTTGGAGGCGATGACCCTCTTCTTCTGTTGCACTGGGCGAGTGTTTGGGTTGAGGTTGAGACGGTGGCAGGCCACGTCCGCATTGACCCCCGACATGTCAGTCGCGCTCCAAGCGAAGACGTCAATATTCCTCTGCACGCATGCCCTGATCTCCTCCTGGTCTTCTGGGCTGAGCTCGCCGCTGACCTTTATCTTCTCTCTTCTTCCTTCTCTAGTGAGGATCTCCATCTCTAGTACCTCCACAGCCGTCTTCAGCCTTGACGGCTCCTCTTCTTTCTCCTGTTCTCCCAGCACATCCTGTTCTCTGGCTTCCTGGCTCGCTGCGTCGACCTCGTGCTCCATAACAGTCACCATCATTTCTTCCCCAAGCTTCTCCATCTCCAGCTCGCCAGTGCTCCCTCCTTCCAGTAGTGTAATTCTTCTTTTTTCCAGCCGGGCCTCCCTACCATCACCACTTCTCCCTCTCCTCCAACCTCTTTTTCTTTCTCCTCTTCTGCTTCGCCACCGAACTCCTGCTGCCATTGTTCCATCCTCTTCTCCATCTCCTCGACCTCTCCCTGCCATGAGATGGTGTTTACCGCCGTCACGTAGCATTCCCTGGCCGCCTTCGGGTCTCCCCGTACTCTGATTTGAGTACCTCCTGCATTGAGCTTCAGGCACTGGTGTAAAGAGGATGACACACATCTGAAAGCACCGATCAAGGGGTGCCCAAAAATGGCGTTGTAACTGCTGGAGGCATCCACTATGACGAAATGGAAGTTCCTGGATAGTCCCCCCAGGGTTACCTGGAGTCCCACTCCCCCCTCGACCTCCCTCCTCTCTCCTGAGAATCCAACCAACGATCCATCTGCTGCCAGCACCCTCCGGGCCTCCACCCTCATCTCGTTAAATGCCTTTTTGAAAATAACATTCACTGAGCTCCCATTGTTAACCAAGATCCGCAATACCGTGAAGTTCTCAATGGCGGTCCGGATCACCAGTGCGTCACAAAAGGGGTCTTCATGGTCTGGCATGTCCTTTCTCGAAAAGGTGATCTTCTCATCCGGTGGAGGGGATTGTGATGTCGAAGCTACGCTCCGACGGTACATGGTATGAAGGCTTGCCTTTCGGGCAGCCTCGATCCCCACCCCCCCATGGATTACTCCAATTCCCCCTCGGTCCCCTACGTCCGCTCGATCCACACATCGATCTTCCTCTCCGGTCCCGGTCACCTCCACTATCCGTATCGGCCTCTACTGCTCTCCTGTTCCCCTAGCTCTTTTCAATTCCAAGAATTCTGGGCAGGTAGCCGTTGCGTGACCCTCCTCCTCGTGGAAGTCACAGTATGACAACGCTACCTCCACCCCTCGCCTCCCCTCCCGAGGGTTTCTCCTGCTTCCAGCTCCTGCTCCTCTTCCTCTCTCTCGGCCTCTTCCTCTCCCTCGGCCGATGGCCATAGCTTGCGGTGGCGGGGGTAGAGGTGGTCTATGACCGTACCCCCACCCCTGCTGGTTAAATCTTCCAGGCCCTCCTGGTTGGTTCCTTCCTCCCTGGGTAAATCCTCTCCCTTGCCCTGGGGCAGGGCCCCCTTGCTGCCTCCATCCTAACTCCTGGTACGCTGGTGCCCTCGGCTCTTCTCTTCTCCTCCCTTCTTGCTGTCTTCCCCCTCCGGGCTCTCTTGACTCAACCTCCGTCAATCTTACTAGCTTTTTTGATTCGCCGCCTCCATTGCTATTTCCTTCGCAGCCTTCTCCATCAACCCCTCAAAAGACAGCGGCGCTTTCCAAGTGAGGCTCATATTGAAGAAGCTTTCCCGTAGTCCCACGGTAAAGGCCATTTGGAGGGCGAATCCAGGCACCTCCTGAATATCCAAGTTCTCTTCCTGAAATCTGTCTACATACTGAGCTAGGGACTCATCTGCCCTCTGCTTAATCAAAAAGATCGACTCTAGGTTCTTCTTCCTCTTCTTTGAAGTTGAGAAACGCAGTTGAAAGCTCCTGCTCAGGTCCTCAAAGCTGTATATCGAGCCTGTCGGGAGCTGATGAAACCAGTCCCTAGCTTTGTCCTTCAAAGTGATTGGCAAAAATACGACACTTGAAAAAGTCCGTCATCGGTCTGATCGAGACCGCGTCCTCACACCATTGCAGGTGCTGGAGGGTATCATCTTTCCCCACATAATAATTCATCTCGGGTTCCCTGAACCCATCCGGGACGGAAGCTGACAGGATTAGCTCACAAAACGGAGACCCTCTCGCCCCTGTTTTCGCCACCCCCACTCGCGCGACGACGTCCCCTGGCGAGACGGCGCTCGCCGGGCTTGGGAACAGCTCCCTTCCCGCCATGTCTCGCCCGCCTCCTTCCACCATCACTTCTTTTCCCGGTCGCCTCCCTGGGGCATCTTCACCCACTCTTGCCGAGACGAGATCTTCCTGCGGCGCGAGAGCAGGCACCTGAGGCTGCGGGGTTGAACAGTCACCCTGTCGCGAGATCCCCTGCAGCATGTCCATAATGCATTTGATTGACGTCATGAACTCCGCCCTTCCAACGAATCCTCCCGGGTTGTCTGACCCGTCTCCGTCTCCTTCTCCGTGACCTCCCGGCATGAGGCAACTCAAGATTCTTCTATGTGGGCCGCGATCCACGCTCACCGCACCAAAAATGTTGAAACCAGTTGCCAGGTTCCACCTAGAGTTCAGACCTGAAGTTGCAGCACACACTTACTCTTCTTGAACCGCTCTCCTGACGTGAGTCACAAGGCCAGAAACAGACTGATGGTCTTAGCTCGGAGGTCTCATCTCTTACCCGGAAGAAACTGAAGTTCTTCCCCTCCCTAGCCAATGCCGAGCTAGGTGCCTCTGAGGAAGAACATGACAAGGTTCAACAACCTTTTCCCAGACAACTTATCGGTCTATTTATAGGCCTCTGAGTTGGATCTGCAAATATCTATACTGAACTGAACTGAAATTACCAAAATACCCGGGGTTGGGTCTGCCAACAGCCAAACTCCGCTGTTCTGAAGGGCTATACGCAGACCACCAAGGGAAAAAAGGTAAAATTACCCGGGGTAGAAGAGTAAAATTCCCCTTGGGGTAGGAAGGTAAAAACATCCTTCCTTTTCTATGGCGAGTGGGGAAATGACCAGCGGCGAGATGAGTCCTCATGCTCGTCTCCGCATTATGGGAGCCATCTCGCCCTCAAGGGCCTGCTCGTGCCCCTAAAGGGCGTCTCGCCTACTGCAGAGAGCCCCCGTCTCGCCTCCTGCGAGTGGACCACGGTCCCACTCGCCTATCCAGTTCCTCTCGCCAGCTTCTCCGGTTCGCTGCTTGAGCCGCCTCCCGCGAGCCCAAGGTTGTACAATGACGTGTGTTTTTATAATATTTTTACCACGTACAGGCCGATATAATTTCGGTTATTTGCACCCGCCAATAATGGACGGTTACACAAGTGGTTACGCGAGGGGTTACCCGTACATCAGATGGTGGAGATCACGTGGGGACGATCGGACGACGGACGAACGGTGAGGGTCGACCGAGAGGGAGCCGCCCTTGCGGCGGGCGACCGAGCTGGGGACGGCCTCACGGGGGCCGGCCTTGCGGAGGTCGGGCGGAGGCCGGCCTTGCAGTGGCCGAGCGGAAGCCGGCTTTGCGGTGGTCGGGCGGAGGCCACCCTTTAGCGGGCTGTCGACCTCGCGGACGCTGGCTGGCCACCAGCTCGCCCCCGCGGCCGTACACGCGGGGTGCGGGACCGCGGGAGGTTGGTGCGATGGCGGCGGTTGGCGCGATGGCGGCGGTTGGCGCGATGGCGGCGGTTGGCGTGCACGGTGGTTGGTGCGCGGATTGCATGCGGATCAGGCATGCAGATCGTGCGCACGGCGGTTTTTCTTGTAACTCCCCACTAAATTAGTGGATGATATGAGAATTCCGACTATTCGCATCCCCGAATTCCTATAAATTGAGAAAGACCCCATCAGAACTAATTTGGAAGCAGACCTACCCAAGATCGAGACTTTTTTTTCGTATTTACTAGACTTTGAGTATAATTTTCACTGGTTCTACACTTTTCTTTTTGGTGAAACGGCTCCAGATCTCCTCTCCATCCTAACGCGGAAGAGACGAGAAGGATAGATGGAAGTGAGTGAGAGTTTTGTTGTTGGTTCTAAAGAAGGATAGATGGAAGTGTCGGAACAACTACACTAGTGGGAATAGTGGAAATCAAGTCGTCTTATTCCACGTCTATTGTATTTTACCCATAAGGGTAGTTTTGTCCTTTGTACTTTTTCTCTCTTCATATATGTGTGAGGAGCTCTCTTTCAATGACAATTAAGTATTCTCTACTTATCTACTTGGTATCAGAGCCAGAAATAAACCCGAACCCTAATCCTCCTCGCGTCGCCGCTCGCCTCCCGCCCGATCTTCTCTCCTGGCCATTTTGTCGCCCCCATCGTGCATGGAGCCTCACGACTCTATCGCTGGCAGCGGGGCATGCTGAAGGAGCTGGCCGTCTCCTCATGAAGCATCACCGTGGTCGTTGTATGCGCTTCGCTTCCGATTTATGCCGACGCCGCCTGTAGCTGCTTCGCCGGTCGTCGCCGGTCACTGTATCTTCTCCTGACGCTGCATCTGACGTCGTGTTTCCCGCAATCTTCGCCCGACGCTGCCGACGCTGCTTCTCCTGTCGTCGCCTGTGGTGTATTCTGGCCGATGCTGCTTCTCCCTGCTTCCCATGTCGACGCTGCTTCTCCAGATCCAGATCTCTCTCTTTCTCTTTTTCTGCTGCTTCCTGATCCAGATCTGGTTTCGCCTCCTGTTGCATCCAGAGTGATCCAGATCTTGACCCTATGTTGCAGCCAGCTTTCTGATCTTGCCGGCTGCTCTTTTTTCTCTTATTGTCTTTCTGTGCCTTCGTCATGGATGATTCCTTGGCTGCGGTTTATTCTACATCCCCGATGGTTATGGCTTCCCCGATGGGTGAATCTCAGCGGCCCTCTGGCCATGCTGGCTCCTTGAAAATTACCATTGTACCATTGGATGGAACAAACTACCTCGAATGGTCTCGTGCAGCACAACATGTTATCCGCAGTCATCAGTTGTTTGGATGCATTGATGAGACTAAGGTGGCACCGTCTAGGGCTGATTCTTCTTGGCCACGATGGGACTCAGAAAATTCACTGGTGGTCTCATGGCTTCTCCATTCTGTCACCCAAGGTGTACCGCAGTTATATGTTAATGGACTCAACCTATGAGATTTGGACTCGAGCGCGGGAGACTTACTCTCAGATTGGGAACTCCACTCAGGTCTATGAGCTTACCCGCCGGATGTTGGAGCTACAGCAGGGATCTATGACGGTGTCCACCTACTACTCCGAGTTCGAGCGCATATCTCAGGAGTTGGATTACTTTGACCAGTTCACTCCCGCCTGCACTGCTGATGCAGTCCTGTTGCAGAAGCGTGACGAACGATTCCGCCTACATGTGTTCTTGATGGGTTTATGAATGAGGCTAGATATAGTTCACACCAATATTCTTCATCGATCTCCTCTTCCATCTCTTCGTGAGGCCTTCAGTATGGTTCTTGGCGATGAAGATCGTCGTCATTCTCTCAGCAATACGGCTCCTCTTCCTGACTGTTCTGCCTTTACTAGTACTGGACGTGGTGGTTCCAGTCATACCAGCACGATTCCCACGTGCGCTCATTGTGGTCGCTGGGGTCATTCTCGTGAAGTGTGCTTCAAGATTCATCCTCACCTTGCTCCACCTGGATATGTCCGTGGTCGTGGACGTGGTCGTGGTCGTGGACGTGGTCATGACCCTGGACGTGGAGGATCCCGCCCGACTGGTACCCGCTCTCATGATGCTGCTTACTCCACAGAGATGCAGGAGGCCCATCATAGCCAGCCCCTGGATCACCTCACTACATCAGAATTGGATGTTCTACGACGCCTGCTTCACTCTCAGTCTGATCCGACTCCCAGTGGCACTTCTTCTTTGTTTGCTACTGCTGCGATGCCCAGTGCCCATGCCGCTATGCCTCCCCCGTCTGAGTGGATCATTGACTCCAGAGCCACTGATCATATGACTGGGTCCTCTACAGGGTTTTCCTCCTACACTCCCTTGTCTGGTAAGGACAAGGTTGTCTCTGCTAATGGTACCTTGTCTTCTATTGCCGACAAGGGGTTTTTTTCATGTTCCTCTTCTCTTCCTCTCTCTTCCGTCTTGTATGTCCCTTCCTTTCCCCGCAGTTTACTTTCTATTAACAACCTTACTAAATCCCTTAACTGTTCTGTAATATTTTTCTCTGATTCTTGTATCTTTCAGGAACTGGGTACGAAGCGGATACTTGACAGTGGGAGGAATCGTGGTGGTCTGTACTACCTGGATACTACACCATCATCCCTTGCTCTTTCTTCTTCGGCTGCTACTGCTACTGACGCTCGCCGCTGGCACTTGCGTCTTGGTCATCCGTCTCATGTTTATCTCCAAAAATTCTTTCCTGCTTTATCTCAGTTTATTCCTAGTTTAAAATGTGATGTATGTGTAATGTCTAAACATGTTCGTCATTCAACATCCCATGTATCTTCTCCTAGCAGTACACCTTTTGCTGTTATACATTCTGATGTCTATGGACCCTCCCCAATTGTGTCTTTAACTGGCTATAGATGGTTTGTTACCTTTATTGATTGCTTTTCCCGTACTACGTGTGTTTATCTTTTGAAGAAGAAAGGAGAAGTTGCTTCTATTTTTCAAACATTTCATAAGATGATACAAACACAGTTCAATGGCACAATTCGTGTTCTTCGAAGCGACAATGGGGGGGGGGGGGAAATGTGATGATCGTGGTGCTTTTCGGGTCTATCTCTCGAGCAATGGCATCCTCCACCAAACCACGTGTGTCTATACTTCCACCCAAAATGGTGTGGTCGAACAAAAAAACAGGTATCTTCTTGATGTTGCCCGTTGTCTCCTCACCTCCATGCACCTTCCGAAACCCTATTCGGGTGATGTCATCATGACGACCACTCATCTTATCAACCGCCTTCCTTCTCGGGTTCTAGAGTATGCTACCCCTCTCGCGCGCCTTTCTTCTACGACAATTGTTCATACCTCTTCGCTTCCACCCCGCGTGTTTGGGTGTGTCTGTTTCGTTCATGTTCATCAGCCACTCCGTGACAAGCTCGATCCTCGAGCTCTCCGTTGTGTTTTCCTTGGCTATTCTACCACCACCAAGGGGTATCGGTGCTATCACCCACCCTCTAGACATACTTACTGTACCATGGATGTGACGTTTCGTGAAAATGAATCATATTACCTAGCTTCGACTCCTCGTCAGGGGGAGGAAGATAATGATGTTAGTGGTGTTGTTCCTCTTCCTGTTATCCCCCTTAGGCGTAGTAGCACTCCGCCTTCCACTATGTCATCCACTACAGATATCTCTCATATACCCTTCTCTCATCATCCATCTCTCATCACGCCGCTACCTCATGTTTATCATCGTCGAAAAATAGGTGAACAACCCGTCATTGTTCCGCCGCTGCCAATGCTGCCTTTGGACTCAGATCCTGATGCTGATTCACATGTTCCTATTGCTCAACTAAGAGGTAAGGCCCGGTGTACCGAACACCCCATTTTCAAATCCTGATGCTGATTTAAATGTTCCTATTGCTCAACTAAGAGGTGAGGCCCGGTGTACCGAACACCCCATTTCTAACCATGTTGCTTATAATCACCTCTCTAAGCCTCACCAATCTTTTATATCCTCTTTGTACGAGATTTCTATTCCCAAGACATGGCAGGAGGCACTTGGCATTCCAGTATGGGCTCAAGCAATGAAGGAAGAAATGTCCGTTTTGGAGAAGAATCACACATGTGATGTCTCCCCTCTTCCTCCTGACAAGAAACTCATTGGTTCAAGATGAGTCTTCTCTGTCAAGCAGAATCCTGATGGGAAAGTCGAGCGCTATAAAGCTCGGTTGGTTGCTCGTGGATATACCCAGACTCAGGGGATTGATTACCAAGAGACCTTTGCACCGGTTGCAAAGATGGACTCTATTCGTGTGATCATATCATGTGCTGTGATTTTAGACTGGGAGCTTCATCAACTGGACGTCAAAAATGCATTCTTGCACGGGGACCTCGAGGAAGAGGTGCACAAGGTCTTTCCTCCAGGCTTATGAAAGTCCTTGTATGAGCTGAAGCAGTCCCCGAGGGCATGATTCGGTAGATTCCACAAGGCCATGATCCAGTTTGGCTACAAGCAGGAACACTCTGATCATACCCTATTTGTCAGGAGGAATGAAAAGAAAATCGTTGTTCTGATTGTCTACGTAGATGATATTGTGATCACAGGAAATGACACAGATGAAATCTCCAAATTGAAGGCTCGTCTCTCAGCTGAGTTCGAAGTTAAAGACCTGGGAAGGCTACGCTACTTCCTAGGAATTGAAGTAACCCGTTCTGACAAAGGTATTTTTATCTCCCAACGCAAGTATGTGTTGGACCTGCTAACGGAGACCGGTCTGCTCGGTTGTGCCCCTGCAAACACTCCTATGGAGGAGAACCATACGATTGATGAGGATAGCAATGGTGATCGTATAGATCCCTCCAGTTATCAAAGATTGGTGGGAAAACTCTTATATCTCTCGCATACTCGCCCCGACATTACATATGTTGTTGGGATCCTGAGTAGATACATGCATGCTCCAAGAGTCAGACACCAGGAGACAGCTTACCGTGTCCTCTGGTATTTGAAGAAGTCCCCAGGACGGGGGCTAATGTTCTCTAAGAACAATCACTTGCGGATCGATGTTTTCACTGACGCATACTGGGCTGGATGCCACGATGACCGGAAATCTACAACAGGCTATTGCACATTCACTGGAGGAAACCTGGTCACATGGCGTAGTAAGAAACAGAATGTGGTGGCCAGATCAAGTGTCGAGGCTGAGTATCGGGTAATGTCCCAATGCCTCTGTGAAGGCCTGTGGTTGCGTACCCTACTGCATGATATGGGGCTTCAGGAGGAAGCTCTCATATTCCTGTACTGCAATAACAAAGCTGCCATCAGCATAGCACACAATCCAGTTCAGCATGACAGGACTAAGCACGTTGAGGTGGATCGCCATTTTATCAAAGATCATCTTGAAAAAGGAAACTTAGTCACACCCTTCGTTCACTCCAGAGATCATTTGGCTGACATCTTCACCCAGAGTCTCGGTTCCGATGTCTTCACTGATGACACTCATAAGCTCGGAATGACGGATATCTACCGTTTGACTTGAGGGGGAGAGTCGAAATCAAGTCGTCTTATTCCACGTCTATTGTATTTTACCCATAAGGGTAGTTTTGTCCTTTGTACTTTTTCTCCCTTCATATATGTGTGGGGAGCTCTCTTTCAATGACAATTAAGCATTCTCTACTTCTATACTGGAATAACCAGTGACAACCTCGACTTTAACGACAACTTGGACTTCTTGGACACATAAAAAGGAAATTTTGGAATGAAGGGGGAAAACCCCAACAAATCTTTTCATGTAAACCCAAAAACAAAACATAGCAAAATTTTTGATAAGGGCATCCTAGAATTTATAGAAAAGTGGGGTGCTAATAGTCCACCCCTCATGATCCCCATTAATTTAGTGGGATCATGGGGCAAACTACTGCGCACGCGATTGGCGCGTCCAATCCCCCGCATGGCCCACACACAGATCCCAGTACGCGCACCTTCCACGCAACCACCGCGACCGGACGTCGGCACCGCCGTCACCTGCGTCAAACGGTCCGTGCCTGGCGAGGTGTCGATATTTTTCTCCACATCCAGTTGAGATTGGCTCCTGCGAGGTGTCGAGCCTTTTCTTCACCTCCAGTTGATCTTGGCTACTAGGAGGTGTCAAGCCTTTCCTCCACTTCCAGTCGAGCTCGAGTCCGGCTCCTGGGAGGTGTCAAACATTTTATCCACCTCCAGTTGAGCTCGGCTCCTGGGAGGTGTCAAGCCTTACCTCCACCTCCAGTCGAGCTCGGCTCCTGCGAGCTGTCTAGCCTTTTTCTCCACCTCCAGTTGAGCTCAGATCCTGGGAGGTGTCGAGCCTTTTCTCCACCTCCAGTTGAGCTTGGCTCCTGGGAGGTGTAGAGCCTTTCCTCCAACTCCAGTTTAGCCCGGCTCCTGGGAGGTGTCGCGGTTTTCCTCCACTTCTAGTCGAGCCCGACACCTGGGAGGTGTCAACCCATTTCTCCACCTCCAGTTGAGCTTT
Organism: Platanthera guangdongensis; assembly: GCA_039583875.1. Taxonomy (NCBI): domain Eukaryota; kingdom Viridiplantae; phylum Streptophyta; class Magnoliopsida; order Asparagales; family Orchidaceae; genus Platanthera; species Platanthera guangdongensis. The sequence goes on from CM077152.1 coordinate 20,054,004, forward strand.
GCTACTGGGAGGTGTCGAGCCTTTTCTCCACCTCCAATCGAACTAGTCTCCTACGAGGTGTCGAGCCTTTTCTCAACCTCCAGTTGAGATCGGATACTGGGAGGTGTCGAGCCTTTTCTCCACCTCCAGCTGAGCTCAGCTCCTAGGAGGTGTCGAGCCTTTCCTCCGCCTCCAGTCGAGCCCAGCTCCTGGGAGGTGTCGAGTCTGTTTTCCGCCTCCAGATGAACTCGGCTCCTGGTAGGTGTCGAGCATTTCCTCCACCTCCAGTCGAGCCTAGATGCTGGGAGGTGTCGAGTCTTTCCACCACCTCCAGTCGAGCCCGGATGCTGGGAGGTGTCGAGTTTTTCCTCCACCTCCAGTCGAGCCCGACTCCTGGAAGGTGTCGAACCTTTTCTCCACCTCCAGCGTTTCCTCCACCTCCAGTCGTTCTCGGCTCCTAGGAGGTGTCGAGCCTTTCCTCCACCTCCAGTCGAGCCCAGCTCCTGGGAGGTGTCAAGCCTTTTCTCCACCTCAAGTGGAGCTCGACTCCTGGGAGGTGTCGACATTTCCTCCACCTCCAGTCGACCTCGGCTCCTGCGAGGTGTAGACCTTTCCTCCACCTCCAGTCGAGCTCGGCTCCTGCGAGGTGTTGACGTTTCCTCCACCTTTAGTCGAGCTCGGCTCCTACGAGGTGTTGACGTTTTCCCCGCCTCCAGTTGAGCTCGGCTTCTGCGAGGTGTCAACTTCTTCTCCACCTTCAGTTGAGCGCGGCTCTTGGAAGGTGTCGACTCTTCTCAACCTCCTCCAGTTGAGCTTCGCTCCTAGGAGGTATCAACCTTTTTCCACCTCCTTCAGTTGAGCTTCGCTCCCGGGAAGTGTCGACTCTTCTCCACCTCCTCCAGTTGAGCTCACTCGTTTTGCGAATGGCCTGTGAGGTGTCGACCTTTCTTCCTCCTCCAGTTGAGCTCCACTCCTGGGAGGGACATTGAGTGGCATACCGTCTAGCGCTCATCTCTCCATACTACGGGTTCAACATTGTTTTTTCGAGCTCGCGAGCGAGTCCGAAAAAAATCGGGGATTGTGTATTGCTGATAATTCGTCAAGATCAAGAATGACTAAGGAAGACGCTGCAGAAGAGTATTCGTCGGGAGTGCTCGGCGGGAGTGCTTGGCGGGAGTGCTCGGCGGGAGTGCTCGGCGGGAGTGCTCGGCGGGAGTGCTCGGCGACCTTCAGGAGATTACTCGCAGCCCGTCTGGGTCTGGGAATAACATTTTGGTTAAGGCGGGAGCGACCGTTCGCAAACCATACCCCCTCCCCCTTGGATTTGCCTATAAATAGAAACCGAGACACAAGTGGAAGGCACCTTCACCCCCCCCCCCCCCCCCCTCCTATGATGGGTGAGTTCAGTGTCCGCCTCACTTGTGCTGAGCTCAGCAATGGCTTTAGGAGGGAAATTACTTATAGACTTCTGAGTGTGTGGCGGGTCCTCGCTGCAGCATGCGGGTCTTGTTAGTTGGCAGTCTGGAGTTGTTCTTTGTACTTACTAGCTTTTTCTAGTCGAGTCTCACGTGGATCAACCACTAAGCTATAACATTTGGTCACCTCCTTGATCCGAATAGCAAGGACCAATTATCTTGGTTCCAACAGGCGGACTATGATTTTCATGAGAGGATTAAACCTGACATTTGAGCCAAGGTGTGTAATACTGCTTGGTCAGCAAAAAATTCCTCCCCTGGATGAGACAATCTCTACCCTGATGCAGGAGGAGAGTAGGATTAGGCTCCAATCTAGTGCAACTACTCTTCTAGGGGAGAAATAGGCTCCAGCAGTCACCAATTTAGGGCACATGAGATACAAAAGCGAGACATGACAATGTTACAGTTGTGGTGAGATAGGTCATCTCTGACTTGCTTGCCCCAAGCCACCAAAGGAGCGAGATATAGGTGACAGGGTCAATTTGGGAGTCGTGGTCGCAACTGTGGGGGTTGTAGAGGTGGTGGAGGAGGCTACTGAGCAAATTTAATGATCGCAGACTAGGGGGCAGAAAGAAATATGGTTGATGCAAGTTACTCAAAGGAGCAGAGATTCTTAGATGCCTACTCTTAACTGATGCGAAAGAAGCAGGAGGGTACGATAAATGACACAATCACTGTAACTTAATCCAGGAGTAACGTTGTCTCTTTTGCTCACTCAGCCACATGTACTTATAATACACTTACCCTCGCATCTACACCCACCACTGGCTCACTAGATTGGATAATCGACTCGGGTGCCCCTTAACATGTTACTTGGGAATTGGGATGCAAAGGATTTCCTTTCTTACACTCCCCTAGCAGTCCCAGAGCGGATTCGAACTGTCGATGACACTGCTCAATCAGTGGTTGGTAAGGGTACTATGTAATGTGTCAACATGTTAGGAACTAGATGAGATTTGAGGGAGAAGGAGAGATTTCTAGGGTTTGAGAGGGGGGTAGAGAATTACCTTTGATAATACTTGCATGATCCTTCCAATAGAGGATCCGGGTACATTTATACCCGGACCAAGGCCGGTCGGCCAAGGGGGCCGGCCGGCCCCAATTGGGGCTGAACCGGGTGGGTTCAGCCCCCGAAGGCCGCCTTTTAGAAAGTGGGGGCTGAACCAGTTGGTTCAGCCCCGTTGTCGCCTTCGGATCCGTCCGGGGGCGTAACATTCCCCGCCCCATCAAGACCCAGCTTGTCCTCAAGGTGGGAATCTGGTGGCTCCATACGTCCGCTCAGGTCTACCCAAGCCACGTCATGCCCTTGTCCCTGCAGCCTCTCCAAACAGCAAAGAGAGCCCCCCGGCACTGGTGAGATGTTGATTCCCTGCAGACAGTACTCTCTCCCACCCTCAGCAAACTCCATAGTGAACTTCTCTCAATCCAGAGTCACCCTACCCAGCTGTCGCAACCACTGGGCCCCCAGAATCACATCGGGCCCCTGGATGGGCAATAAGTAGACATCCATGTTGTCGGTGTATCCCTGCACACTGATTTCCACGTCCCGAAGCACCCCTGCGCACTGCAGCTCGTGGCCACAGGCCACCACAACCTGGGAAGCGGCATCCTGGATGATCTCTAGCCCCAATGTCTGTGCCACCGTCGGGCTAATGAAGTTATGTGTACTCCCACTGTCAAACAGAAAGGTCACCTGCTGTTGGCCAATCCGCCCCGCAATACTCATAGTGTTCGGAGCGGAGTCTCCCGCCATGGTAAGGGAAGATACCCCGTACTCGATTGTATCCAGAATGTGATCCTGAGACCCTCCGTCTACATCCGGCATCGGACCTTCCTGCAACATGTAAACCTGGATCCTCTGACATTTGTGGCCTGGGGTAAATTTCTCATCGCAGTTGAAGCACAATCCCTGTTCCTTCCTAGCCTGTAGCTCTGTCCAAGTCAATTTCTTCAGCGTCGCCCGTTCGGTAGCTGCGTGAGCCTTTTTGGTGTCGGGAAGGTGTGTAACGTTCCTCGGAGTGTCTCCCCTGGACCTCTGTCGATGGATACACTCTTCTTGAATCCGGGCCAAGTTGATAGCGTGTGTCAAACTGCGCGGTAGATAGGCATGCACCTCATCTCGGATGTCCTCTTGCAAGCCGGAAATAAAACAACTTGTTAATGTCCTCTCGCCCCACTGCACCCGGTTGGCCAACCGTTCAAACTCGGTTCGATACTCCATCACCGTCCCTTTCTGACGCAATTTCTGAAGAAGAGCCTCGAAGTCTTCATACTCAAGTGGACCAAAGCGGGCGATGAATCCGTCGACAAACTCGTGCCATGGCGCGTGATCCCGTCCCCGGAGGAACCATTGGGTCCACTGGTATGCGTCCTCTTCAAGGTGGAAGGACGCCAACCTTACCCATTGTGCCTCTGGTATCTCCTGATAGCTGTAAAATAACTCTGCCTTTTGGACCCATTCAAGTGCATCTCCTCCTTTGAACTTGGGGTAGTTCATACGGATAACCTTCGGCGGTAGATAGGCGCGTGGTAGTTGGTGCCCGGGTCCTCCGTACTCTTGCCCGTGTCCAAGCGGTTGTCGTCGATCAGCGGCCACGTGTGGGTACCCCCAATCCCTTCCATAGGGGTTCCCCAAGACTGGCGGCCTAAACTCCCATCTGCCTCCTCCCCTTCCGCCCGCGACGTGTCCTGGTTCTCCTGGAATAGGGAGGAGCCCATCACGAGGTGGGCACCCGATCCCGTTGGGTCGTTGGTCCTCCTGGAGGTCTTCACGGTAAGGAGGAAAATCCAAGGCAGACGCGGCGATGCCGCCAAACTGGGTTGCCTCGGACCAAGCTTGTGGTCGCCGTGAGCCTCCTACCCTTCCACTGTCAATGCCAAGCCCCCCATTGAGGCTAGAGGCCCGATCGTCGTGCCCCGATGCTGGAGTAGGGAGGGGAAGCTGGACTGCGTTGGCCTCGCCCACAACAGCTTTTCCTTTAAGGTGTTGGGTTAACATATTTTTAAGCTCGTCCATGCGGGCGTCCAATTTCTCTTCGAGACGTTGTTCCGATGCTGTTAACTTATCGGCGAGGGCTGCCACGGTGGCGGTCAGCCCGGTGTAGTTTTCTTCGAGATGTGCGAGCCGATTGGAGTCTTCTTGGGTGCGAGTCACCATGGTGGAACCCCGGGGCGTGCGCGAATGGCAACAGATGCAGCAACCGGCAGTAGGATCGACGCAGTAACCGGCAGTCGGCAGTAGGATGCCGAAATCAGATGCGTGCGCGGATCTGATGCAGTCGGCAGTAGGATCGATGCAGTCGGCAGTAGGATCGATGCAGTCGGCAGTAGGATCGATGCAGTCGGCAGTAGGATCGATTCGTGCGCGGATGGCGGTGTCCTCTGGATGCCGCAATCAGATGCAGCAACCGGCAGTCGGCAGTAGGATCGACGCAGGAGCCGCAAGCAGATGCCGCAACCGGCAGTCGGCAGTAGGATCGACGCAGGAGTCGACGATCGGGAGCGATGCGGCAGTCGATGCGGAGGCAGCAAAAGTGGGATTCGACGATCGGGATCGGGATCAACAGATGCGGGGTCGACCGACGAAGTCGGGTGGAACGAAGCCTGGATGCGAGCCGGAACGAAAAAAATTTGAGGGAGGAAGAATCCTCTGATACCAAATGTTAGGAACTAGATGAGATTTGAGGGAGAAGGAGAGATTTCTAGGCTTTGAGAGGGGGCTAGAGAATTACCTTTGATAATACTTGCATGATCCTTCCAATAGAGGATCTGGGTACATTTATACCCGGACCAAGGCCGGCCGGCCAAGGGGGCCGGCCGGCCCCAATTGGGGCTGAACCGGGTGGGTTCAGCCCCCGAAGGCCGCCTTTTAGAAAGTGGGGGCTGAACCAGTTGGTTCAGCCCCGTTGTCGCCTTCGGATCCGTCCGGGGGCGTAACACAACACTTTAACTTTGTCCAATGTTCTGCATGCTCTTTCCTTTCCTGTGAATCTCTTATCCATTAGTGCAGTTATATCCCAACTAAAATGTGCCATCTTGTTTGATATCTCTAAGGTAATCTTCCGGGAGAAGGAGACTGACAGGGGATTTGAGACTGACACATGACATAGCGGCTTGTGGTACCAAGATAAGGAGAATATGAACTCAATTCTTTTAACACTGGTAGAGGATGCTACATGGGGTGAAGAAGCGTAGAGGACTTACTCCTACTCCATCATCGACGTCTGGGTCATCCTTCCTTTTTTATTTTGAGACATATTTATACCATGTTGTTTGAGAATGTTAATCATAACAAATTTGTATGTGGTGCATGCGAACTGGGAAAATATACCAGAAACTCTTGTTCAAGTTCCGGTAGCAGATGTTCTTATCCCTTTAATCTAGTATATTTGGATGTTTGACAACCATGTTCCACACCTATTGTTAATGGATTTTGATATTTTGTGACTTTTATTAGTTGTTTCCCTCGTGTGACCTAGTTTTACCTGATAAAAACAATAGTGATGTGTTTGCTTGCTTCAAGGAGTTTCATAAAGGGGTTCAAACTCAACATAGTGTAGTCGTAAAGGTGTTGAGTTCTGACAATGAGACAAAGTATACCAACAGGGCGTTTGGAGTACTTGCCCTCACAAGGGATCCAACATCAAACTAGTTGTCCATACACACTAGAAAAGATTGGAGTAACGGAACGAAAGAACATGCACGTTGTAGAAGTAACTCAGAGTATGATGATAACAATGAATGTGTCAAAGTACTTGTGAGGACAAGTCGTGCTAACAACAGTCTATTTAATCAATTAAATGCCCTCACAATATTGGATTGGAAGTCTCTGACTGAGATGCTGCAAGGGAGGAATGAAGATATTTTTCCCCTCAAGACCATTGGTTGTGTTTGCTTTGTGCATGACAATAGACCAAATGTGGGACAATTGAATCCAAGGGCCCTGAAGTGTGTTTTTGTTGGGTATTCAGCTACCGAAAAGAGGTATTTATATTGGAGTCTAGTGGAGAGAGTTAGTTGTCAGTATGGATGTCACATTTAAAGAACTTGAGTCATATTACTACTCTTCATTTGACTCACCTCTTAGAGAATCACTCGATATAAATAGTGTGAGACGAGAGAGGGAGAATAATTGGGGTGGTGAGAGGCAGATAGTGAGTATCCCTTTGTCTCCCGTGCCAAAGGAAGCAGAGTCAGTTGAGGTACCGGTTCTTGAGGAGAGTGAATCTGTTGATTACGGACCTCAAACTCATGGGGAGTTGAGAGTGTATACGAGAAGGCAGACGAGTGAGTTTACAATGCCTACAGTGCCACCTGTGCCAAGTCTCTTGCCTCTGCCTACTCTGATCCCTAAGACACTTGCATTATCCTCCTCAAGTTCAGATATCCCAGGTAAAATAACCCCTCATCTCTCTACTTCCACTCCCTTGCTAATAATACAGAGTTCCCGCAAGAATGTGGAAGCCTCACCTGATCGATATGGCTTTTCACATGATATTGTCCAATTTATTTCCTACTCTAATATATCCCCTATACATGGAGCATTCATCACATCTTTGGACATTTTTTTATTCCCAAGTGTTCGGAGGTTGCTAAGAGAGATTCAAGATGGAAAGCCGCAATGCTATAAAAACTTGGCGCGTTGGAAAAAACAAAACACGGGATCTCGTGTCGCTACCACCAGGAAAAAGAACAGTTGGGTGCAAGTGAGTTTTCAATGTAAAACAAAAACCAGAGGGTATGATTGAGCGCTATAAGGCTCGATTGGTAGCAAAGAGATACAGTAAGACTTATGACATCAACTACGATGAGACCTTTGCATCCGTCACTAAAATGAGCAAGGTACGAACACTAATATCCTTGATGGAGAATGAGGAATGGAAACTGCACCAGCTCATGTAAAGAATGTCTTTCTTCATGAGGATTTGTTAGAAGAAGTATACATAGAAGTGACAATGGGCTTTGACACGAAACAAATGGTAGCCAAGGTGTGTAGACTCGAGAAATCTATGTATGGGCTACAATAGTCTCCTCGAGCCTGTTTTGACAGGTTTAGGAAAACCATGGTTAACATGGGATATCAGCAGACCAATGTTGATCATACCGTGTTCTTTAGGCGGAGTAAAAATCACACAACAATGCTTGATGTGCACGTAGACAATATGATTATTACGGCCGATAACGAGAAGGAAATTGCTCAGCTGAAGACGAGATCGGGCAAGGAGCTAAAATACTTACTTGGGATTGAAGTAGCTCGCGGTGCAGAGAGAATCATTCTATCTCAACAGAAATGTGTTAGATCTGCTTAAATAGACGGGTATGTTGGGGTAGTGCAGGCCCACAGTTGTTCCTATTGAGTCCAAACTCAATGTTGGGGCAGATGAGACAACTGATAAAGAGAGATATCAGATGCTTGTAGGTCGCCTGATCTATTTGAGCGACATTTGTCCTGACATATCTTTTGTTGTGACTGTAGTAGCCCGTTATATGCATGATCTTAGGGGCAGTCACTTGGATGCAGTGTATCAGATACTTAGGTATTTGAAGAGTGCACCAGGAATTGGACTGATCTTTCGGAAGAATGGACATCTGAATATTGAGGGATATTGCAAATCTGACTGGGCTAGCTATGCAAATGACAAGAGATCCATATTGAGATATTGCATGTTTGTAGGAGGCAACCTTGTCTCCTGGAAAAGCAAGAAACAGACTGTAGCTGCAAGATCTACAGACGAGGCAGAATACATGGTCATGGACTTGGGTGTAAGGGAGATGTTATTGCTGAAAGCCCTGCTGGGCGAACTGAAGATAGATCAAGACAAACATATGACATTGTGGTGTGATAGCAAGTCAGCCATTAGCATTGAAAACAATCTTGTCCAGCGTGATAGAACAAACATATAAAGATCGATAGGTTCTTCATCAAAGAAAAGCTGGATGGTGGAATACTAAAGCTGTGACATATTGCTACAAAAGAACAAGTGGCTGATTGTCTAATCAAAGGACTTAGCTCACAGGATTTCTGTAGATTGTGTGACAAGATGAGCTTAGTGGATATCTTTCGCCCACCTTGAGAGGAAGTGTTGGTATTTGGTGTGCAAATAACTCAGATTAGTGTGTAGTTAACGGCCTACTCTTTATGTGTTTAGTCCAACATCTCAAATCTTGTTTTTGGGTCTCCCTCTCTGTGTGTATATATGGGAAAAATATAATGAGTAAAGTGTAATTTTGTGTGAATAAAATACATTCATTCTCATTTTCACTAAAAGTTTTGAATTGTACAGCTACGAAAGCATCAGTTAGAGTTGTTAGTATTGTTATTCTACTACACACTTCTTCTATGGGGGGAAATAAAAAGATATCATAAAAATGCTGAACTTCTAAATAGCATGATCTACTTAACAAGAGAGAGAGGGAGAGAGAGCGAGACTCACATGATCCTCAAAATCCGAGCTTGCCAAATTGATAGAGAGATTTCTCATCAGCAATAATACCTAGTCAATGAATAAAAATGCATCAAAAATTAGAACCTGAAGGTAAACGTTTACATCTTGGATGTTAACCGACAATGGACATAAGCAACGGTATTTTTCAACTAAAATATAAAAATGGCAAACCATTGATCAACTAAATTCAAATTAGCTTCATGATGAATACAGTTTATCGGTCAAGTAATCAGGGCCACACAGCTTAGAAGGCGCGCGCCCGCGCCCACACACACACGAGCATCTTCGCACGGGCGTCGTTCGATGCTCTCGGGCAGCCTTCAGCCGCATCCAAGCGGACTTCGCCCGTGCTCGTTGACGCTTTGCGGGCTTTGCTCGCATTCAAGCGGGCCGCGCTCGCCTATGAGCGGGTTGTGCTCACACCCTTACTTTTATTCAAAACATATACATATGAGTACTTAAAATTACCGTAAAAAATATGAATTAATATTTTATTTTTATTTTATAAAACATTGCAGATCCTTATCTAAAAAAAAATTTATCTCCCCTCTTTTTCTCCCTCCTCCCTCCCCTCTCTCTCCTTCTCTCTCTATCTCTCCCCCATTCTTCCGTCGCCCCCTCTCTCCCCCTCTATTTCTTTATATTTTAAATATTAATTACTCTCCCCCTCTCTCCTCTTTTCTCTCTCTCTTCATCTCTCATGGATGGATGATCAGATTTGATCCGATGGTCCAAATCAAAAGTTTGGTGTGCTCCAAATATGTATATTACTTTATAATATATAAGATAATATATATATATATATATATATATATATATATATATATATATATATATAAAGAGAGAGAAAGAGAGAGAGAGAGCTATTTTAGGTTGACTCCGGGTAAATTTCAGGGTAAAAGTAAAATATCATACACCAGCAGGTAGGATAAAAGACATCCTGAAAATAGGGGCAAGGGCGGTGTAAATAAACCTTCCCTGAACAGGAGAAGGCCCGTAGTAGGGATGTCTACTGTTTCTAGTAAACAGTTTGCACATTCATGCACATGTTACTACAAAAAAAACAAGGAGTATCCAACTCAAACCCAACATATTCAAGCGAAGATGCCACATAGGACCTATAAAGTATAAGACTAAAGCAACACCCCTTCAAGCAGAGCAGCAACTGACGTGGGCGGCACTAACTCATTGAGGAAAATTCAAACAACAAAGGCGCACACGACATATGTTTCCGCCGTGGAAAGCCATGTAGATACAAAAGGCGTGGGTCCGGAGAATCTGGCGCTCATACCGAGCAAAGGATAGTCCAACTCAAAACCCATCGATTAGAGTGGAGAGGCCCCCATGGTCTATAAGACACAAAGGGCAACCCAGGAGTACATGATGAGAGAGATTAAAGTAACACTCCATTACACAAAGAACCAACAGTCAGCAGACACAAGCCATGTCAAAGATAATCCAAACAAAACGTGGTGTTGCATTATGCATGCTCTTGCCATGGAAACCTCCAACAACTACAAGATTTTTTTTTTCAAATGTTCCATTTGATGATAGAATGTTTCTAGGAAAATATGCTTGAAAGTGATAATTTTTTTAAAATAAAAGATATGTTTGATTTGTCAAAATTCTCCAACAAATGCATATTTCTTTAGCGTAAAGAGAGGCCTCAAACCTTGTATATACTTCTTGAATGAATAGTTACAAATATACATCCACTTATATAGGAGAAGAATGAGGAGAGAAATCCTAATACAAGATGTGAGACTAATAAAAGAAGAGAGAAAGAAGGAGAAAACATAGGCCCTTAATTGAGCTTTTCTAACACTCCCCCGCAAGCTGGAGCGTACAAGTCGTAGGCACCAAGCTTGGATAAAAACTGATAGTATAGCGGCCTGGAGAGAGCTTTCGTCAGGATGTCCGCAACTTGGTCTGTAGCAAGAACATGCTCCAAATCTATCTTCTTTAACTGAACCTTTTTCCGGATAAAGTGACAGTCAACTTCGATATGCTTTGTGCGTTCGTGAAAAACCGGATTCTTGGCAATATGAATTGCTGCCTGACTATCACAAAATAAGGTCGCCGGAGATGAGAGACGAACACCCAGGTCTCCCAGAAGTCCCTCAAGTCAGGTTAGCTCGGAAACAAGCGCAACCATAGCCCGGTACTTGGCTTCAGCAGAAGAACGCGCAACCACAGTCTGTTTCTTGATACGCCAAGTTATGAGGTGTCCACCAAAGTAAGTACAAAACCCAGTTGTGAAGCGCCTATCATCAATAGATCCTGCATAGTCAGTGTCAGAATACGCGACAAGAGATAGAGATGTGGATGACTTGTACACAAGTCCTTGTCGGGGGCGCTCTTGAGATATCGAAGGATGCGCTTGACAGCTTGAAGATGAGATGTCCGAGGAGCATGCATGAACCGACTCACGACTCTCACAGCAAACGAGATGTCCGGTCGAGTTACCGTAAGGTAGATCAGCTTCCAAACCAAGCGCCTGTAATATTCCGGATTTGTAAGCAGCTTGTCAAAGTCAGAGCTATGGGCCGAGAGCTTGTGATTTGCGTCCATAGGAGTCTCCGCAGGTTTGCACCCAGAATAACCGGCATCATGAAGGAGGTCCATACAGTACTTCATTTGAGATAACACAAGACCATCAGAGCGTCGTGCAACCTCGAGCACAAGAAAATACCGAAGGTTGCCCAGATCTTTGGTCTGAAAGGCGGAATTTAACTGCTCCTTGATCTGTTGTATTCCTGTCGTGTCATTGTCAGTAATCAGGATATCATCAACGTAGACCAGAAGAATCACAGTCCCGGTTGACCGGTGTCGGGTGAAGAGAGAAAAATCAGCCGAGCTCCGAGTGAAGCCACTAGCACAGACAACCTTACTGAATTTTTCAAATCACGCGCGCGGGGACTGTTTGAGACCAGAAATGGATTTCCGAAGGTGACATACCAGAGACTCCCCCGTGGTCTCAAATCTGGGAGGTTGCTGCATATAAACCGTCTCATGTAGATCGTCGTTGAGGAAGACATTCTTAATATCCAGCTGATAAAGGAGCCAGTGACGATGAACAGCTAAGGAGAGAAGAACGCGGACGGTGTTCAATTTGGCCACGGGAGAGAGGTTTCCTCGTAATCAAGGCCATGTTGCTGAGTAAAGTCTCGTGCCACGAGGCGGGCCTTCAGACGGTCAATTGTGTCATCCGCCGCATGTTTAATAACAAAGACTCATTTGCAGCTAACGGAGGCGTGGCCTGCAGGAAGAGGAACCAGATCCCAGGTCTGGTTAGCACAGAGAGACCGCATTTCATCGTTCATGGCTGCTCGCCACCCTGGGTGTTGAAGCGCCCCCTGCACAATGTTGGGAATAGAAATAGAGGAAAGAGAGGTGGCAAATGCGTAGAGAGGCGGCGTCAGCCGATGGAGAGAGACGTAGTTGGCCAAGGGATGAGCTGTAGATACGGGAGCTGGATCTGTCGTAGCCGAGGGATCGCTGGTAGCGGGGAGCTGGTGCACGGGAGCATCCTTGGATGGGCGACGAGAGTAGACACAGATAAGAGGTGGAGGAACCCGAGGAGGGGCATTGTGAGAGGAGGAAGAAGCCTGCAGAGAAGATGGCATGACTAGTACGGCACGCCGAGGAAGAGAAGGAGCAAAAGACGAGGTGGGGCAAAGTAAGTGGAAGGGCTGGTTTTCACAGAAGGTGACATCCGCAGAAACGACCAGCTTGCCTTCCGAAGGAGAGTAACAGACATACCCCTTTTGAGTCCGGGAGTAGCCAACAAAAATATACTTGGCGGCCCGAAGAGCAAGTTTGTCGGAAGGAGAGCCAAGAAGATGGACATAACAAACACACCCGAAGATCCGCGGTGTGAGAGAAGTGGGGTTTCTGGAGGGATAGAGGAGTTTGATTGGTGAGGCAAAATTAAGCACAGACGAGGGAAGGCGGTTGATGAGATGACAGGCGGTGAAGAAAGCAATGTTCCAATATTCGATTGGAACGTGCATTTAAAACATAAGTGAGCGCGTCACATCGAGAAGATGTCAATTTTTTCGTTCTGTCACCCCGTTTTGCTGAGGAATATACACACATGAAGTTTGATGGATGACACCAAACTCGATGCAGAGATTGGAGAAGGTGCGACCCATATACTCGCGAGCATAATCAGTGCGAAGGACTTTGAGGGGGGTGTCGAACTGCGTACGCATCTCAAGTAAGAAGGCGTGAAACATAGAGGTAAATTTAGTTCGATCATGTAGTAAATAGAGTCACGTGGTACGCGAGTAATCATCAATAAACGTGACAAAATAGCGAAAGCCAAAAATACTGGGGACTCTATAGGGACCTCATACATCAGAATGAACTAAAGATAAAGGAGTACTACTCCTAGTATAGACATGGGGAAGGAAGAACGATGCTGTTTGTCGTAGATACAAGATTCACAAGAGAACTCCTGTAGAGGAACATCAGGGAGAGCCCGCTTGAGAATCGGAAGGGGAGCATGCCCAAGGCGGTGATGTCAATCAACAGTGGAGACGCAGAGAGAAGAGTGGGTGGGATATCCAAGATGTACAGCCCATTCAACAGCTGCCCCTTACCAATGGTACTCCGGGTGCGGCGATCCTGCATAAGAAAAGAAGAAAGTGAAAAGGTAATGCAACAATCAAGGTCGTTTGAAAGACGAATAACAGACAATAAATTGAAAGGAGATCCCAGAACATGAAAAACCGAGGAAAGAGAAAGGGTCGACGTAATCTTAAGAGCAGCGGTGACAGAGACGGGTAGGGTGTCACCGTTGTCCACAGTGATGCAAAGAGGATGAGGCGTTCGTAGGTACTCTGTGGGCTTCTGGGAGGTAATATGGTGGGTAGCGCCGGAGTCAACGATCCAGCAAGGACTACGAGAAAGACAGGTTATTCCTTCCGCAGAAAAGGACGCAATGGAGCCGGAGGAGCGGCTGAGGGCACCCTGAAGCTGTTGGAGTTGGATGCGGAGCTCATCAATGTCTTGGCGGGTAGTGGGGGCCGGATCAGTGGCAGAAGACCCAGTGGGAGCCGGAGTAGCAGAGGTAGTAGCAGTAAGGTGAGGAGGTAAACCGTGCTTGCGGTAACAGGTAGGCTCAAGATGATTATCCCGACCACAGTAGGTGCATTTCATAGAAGAGTGACCACCACGTCCTCGTCCCCGAGACGGGGGTGCCCCCCCCCCCCGAGTGGAAGATCCACGAGTAGGAGGAGTCGGAAGGAGAGGCTGCTGAAGAAGAGCCGAGGCAAAACCAGGAGGACCCTCGGAGGGAGGCGTGACTTTTAGTAGCATGGAGCAGACATCTGGCATTGAAGGAGTTGTGGCGGAGGATAGAATCTGGGTCCAAACACTATGCAGGTGAGGAGGAACTCGAGACATCATCATGGCGATGGCGACAACTTCTTTCTGGTTCCGTTGAGTGGCTAGATCGATAGTAGGAGTCTGATGTTGAATCCAAGCCTCTGCCAAACTCTTAGCCTTAGCCACAAAGGAGAGCATATTGTCAGGAGCACCCGCGACAAGATTCTGAAGATCGAAAATGATATCATATAGGTGTTGTAGGCTGTCATGGACAGAGTAAAAAGAGTGAAGCTCCTCCCACATGGTCTTAGCCGTGTCATGATACATGGTCATCCTGTAGGGCTCAGTGTCCATAAAGTTGAGAAGTCGGGACTGGACTCGACCATCATCGCAAAGCCAGTCATTGGAGGGAGCAGTTGGAGTATCGCAGGTCAAGTGATGAAGAAGACCCTTCGTCTGCAGAACCCGACGAACCGAGTGAACCCACTCAACGAAATTCTTTTTTCCAGTTAGAGAGATAGTAGTAATCCGTAACTCGTCACAGAGTTCGGAAGCTGTGGCAGCCGCACGGGCTGGTGGAGCAGAAGTAGCAGCGGAAGTATCGGAAGCCATGCGCGGCCAGCAGAAGAGAGCGGGCGGTTAGAATAGGTAGTCGCACGGTCTCGGCGGACACACCAGCGACCAGGAGATCGCGACCAGAATGTGACTAGGAGAAGGAGGCCGAAGTGAGAGGGAGAAGTCGGCAGAGAAGATAGTCGCACGGTCTCGGCGGGTACACCAGCGACAAGCGGGGTCGCGACCAGATGCGGCTAAGAACAGAGAGGAGAGCGCTAGCGACAAGGCAAGCCGCAGGATGCGAGTTGATAGAGACCGCGGCGGACAGGACAACGGGTAGGAGAAGCCGCGAGAAGAGGTCGCGAGTAGCAGAACTCAAGCGACAAGATGTGAGGAGAAGCTGGTCGCGGCGAACTGAAACAGTCCGCAGGAAGGAGAGGCAGGTCGCGGAGAGCAGGAAAGACGGGTCGTGGCAAACAGGAGAGGCAGGTCGCGGCGAGCGGGAGAGGCCGCAGCGGATAGAAAGAGGCCACGCGGGAAGAGAAAGTAGAGGAGAAAGTGGACCCACGTGAGAGAGGATTATAAAAGGAGATATGGTAGGAAGGAAGGAGGAGGTGGAAGCCACAAGAGAAGTAGAGTTGTAGGCTAAGGGAAAGCCGCGCGGACAGAGAGAAAAAACAGGCCGCAAGAGTCCGTGGCTATCGATAAGGAGCCCGAAGAGAGACAAATGAGGTCGCGATGACCATCAAGGGCAAACCGCGCAAACCGCAGCGAGTTGTCCAATAAATGGGGCCCACGGGGGCGCCTATAAAAAGAGAGGAGAAGGGAGGGAGGAGGGAAACAGTGGAGCCACATACGGGAAGGCGGGTAGGAAAAAGAGACCACAGAGAGGCCGCGAATAGGACCGGAGACCGCCAAAGAAGAGCTCGGGCGGTTAGGAAGAGGGAGACCGCGAGAGGCCGCAAACAGAAAACCGTAAACCCAAGGAAGAGGTCAGTGGCTCTGATACCATGTAAAGAGAGGTCTCAAACCTTGTATATAATTCTTGAATGAATAGTTACAAGCATACATACACTTATATAGGAGAAGAATGAGGAGAGAAATCCTAATACAAGATGTGAGACTAATAAAAGAAGAGAGAAAGGAGGAGAAAACATGGGCCCTTAATTGGGCTTTTCTAACATTTAGCAATAGACATTACACATAAAAACTACAAAGAACAGTGAATTCACATCTTGCGAGAAGATAATTTTCAGAGTTCTATAGCACCATACATAGTATTGTACAGCATATACCTTAATGAAATTTCAACTTTAATGAGGAAAAGAAGGCATGTGGGATTGATGGGATTCCCTGACGCAGGGCAAATCTATCGGCGGCGGATGAACGATAACCTAACTCTACATGCAATGCAAATTCGACGGCGAAATAAAAAAATCAGATAATAAATAATTAAATTGCACACATGATTATAGCAAAAGCAAAACAATTTCTTTAGACAAGTGGATTTAAGCTTTCCTCCGTGTGGAGGATCAAATCAAGAGCACACGGCGAACAAGTCCTGCAAACCACAAAATAATCTAGAATAAAATACTACGGTTCTATTTATCCAAACCAATATAAGATCACAACACAATATTTAAAATACTGAAAACAAGAGTTCGGACAACAAGAAAACTCACAAATGTATGAGAGCTGTCGTAGGAGAGAAGATTCGGAGATGTGAGACACAATAGGGACGATCTGGAGAGGAATCAGAGGCGGGATAACAACGAAGACGACTGGATTTGGCGGAGGGAAGCGGGATCGGGCCGGAGAGGGGTAGATCCGCCTATATGGTGGCGGATCCGGATGGTGGGAGGGTGGATCTGGCGGTTTGGAAGCGGATCCGGGTTGTGTGTGTGGGGGGGGGGGGGGGGGGGGGGGGGGGGGGGGGGGGGGGTGGCGGTAGCGGGAAATAGGAGCTCAGAGAGGGACGGCGGCAGTGGATAGATCGGGCGGGGAGGGCTGATGGTGGCTCCACGAAGGGGGTGGGGGAACAGTGGCTGCGGGAGGCTGGTAATAGTAGGAATATAGGCGCGACGGAGGCTGCTATTGGAGGCAATGGATGAGGAAGCAGAGGGGTTTGGAGTGGGAGGAAGGTGTCTAGGGTTGGGTAGTACCTTGAGAAGGAATATGAGCGCCTAGGAGTCGTCAGAGAGGGTTCTACGGAGTTGACACCGTAGGATGATTGCAGGATTCCCAGAATACTAATCTCCAAAATCTGCAATAACCTATAATAGCCCTCGTACACTCTTATTTATAAAAAAGACATATTAGGGCATCCCACCATCGACGACTATGATTGGTCGGAGATGATCTAATCCGATTACATCAAAAATAAAGAAAAAATGACAATGTAATATATGAAATCATGTCGGAACGACAAGCCGAAAGCATCCATGGAGTCGGATCATCGCTCTGGGTACGACATATATGATGAGTAGCCAAACGGCCCCGAACGGGCCCAAACCTCTTCCTCCGCTGTGGATCCGCGTCTCCTATCAGAATCTTTTCACTTAAAGATTCCCAAGCTAAACCGGACCGAAGTGCTCAAACAAGTCGACCCGACTAAATGAGACGCGCGCACGAGCTGCGCTCGCTCAGACGTCCTTAAAGTCGTCTCAAAGTGGATTCTCCCCGAGCACTTAACCGTCGTCGGGCACAAGTACTCGGGGCATGTGCCGCACACACACCACCGGTGGGGAGCGCGACCAGTGTCGCGTGCCCTCCCTCACGACGCACGAGGGAGTGATCTGCGCGCAAGCACGCGCGCTCCCGGGCCCAAGGCAGCCGCACACACCCGGGGCAGGTATGCGCGCCCCATGCGCGTGCGTACTTGACACGCACGCGCGTATGCTCCCCTCACGCATGCGCTGTCGCGTGCCAGCGGACTCTATCGCCTCTGGTCGTCGTCGGGCAACTTGCTCGTGCCGCTCGAACCGCCGGGGGGGGGGGGGGGGATATTCTTCATTTCGGAAAAATTGGTGATCTGGGTGACGGGAACAGAGCAATGTCATTCGCCAACTCAGGGCTCAGCCAGACGCAATTACAAATGCGGTTTTTCAAGAAAGTTATAAAAAAGCCCTCAAGACTTCATTTGAAGACAAGTGACTTGAGAGACTGAAGAGAGCTCTAAGATTTTCCGTCAAAGACATGGGACTTGGATCGTTCTATCGCTCGGAATTCGCTCTGCTCCCTTTCTAGTCTGTTCACGCTTAACACACTCGCGAGCGCAACAACAGGCGTGGGAAAGTACTAACAGGAACGCACTCGTGGAATCTCCAGCGAACGCTCACTTCAAAGCTTTGTGGACTTGGCCGTTTTCCCCACTTTTTTTATAATTAACGCTTGTAACGGAGAGGTGACCAGTCACCCTCCAGGAAACTAAGGCTTCATTTGGTTTGGCGGTGGCGGATCGATCCGACGGGTGGAAACGGAGTGTTCGAATCGGAGGGGGGAGGTGGCTTCTCCAAACGGAGCTTTTTGGGGCGTTTCGCAAGGCGGGCGGGTGGAAATGGAGCAAATGCCGCCAGAGGTTCATTTGTTTACCCGCCTTCCGGCGGCGTTTGCCTCAAACGGAGCGGCAAAACGCCAAATCAAATAGAGCCTAAAACACTTGTAAATTAAAGGAATATAGTGGATTTTGGCACCGATCCGGTCATGCAATTTTTCACCTTTTTGGGGGTTTTCACATTAAAACACCGCCGTGTCATTGTTGTTTAGATCTCTTCTGACTGTTTGGCGCCCAGCCCGACTCGGAGCTAAAGCGGTCTGATTCTCCGGACCGAAGGAAAACCAGGCAACCTGCAACATGGACAAAGAGTGGTGCAATTTTCCAAAATAGGATAATACTCAATGGACTAGATCAATCCAACTCATTTGATAATTCAATATACGAGAATACACATTCTTGCTTGTATGTTGACACAATGGATCCAAAAAGTAGATACTCATATTTGTAAGGTGTAGATTGTGAGGACTGCAGGCTCGTCCCGCTTCGCTTAGGACTTATCGGCCCGCTTCGCTTAGGACTTATCCTGGCAAAATGCACAAGACTTGTCTTCGCCAGGATAAGTCCTGAGCAAAGCGGCCGAGCATGGAGTCCTCACAAAAAAATGCACTTTTTATTGTGACGACTCAGGATTTACATTGCCTTCGCGCAAGGATTTTTCCTGGCTTCCTGTGTAAAACATTTCTAAAGCGGGAGCTGACTGAGGTAGCAGGAACACTCAATGACAACCGAAGCCAAATAAAAGAAAGCAACAACAGTAGCACAAGAGTTTTCAATTGAAATTAACTTCTATTGCAGTGTGAGGTATACATTGCAAGACATGATTTTACAATATAAGCTAGGAAACCAAAAAAAAGCAACAAGAAGAAACCGCGCGGACTGAGTCCAGTAACAACACAAGCCGCCTATTCGCCACCTGAGTCCGCTGAGATCGCCGAAGCCGCCTATTCGTGGCAAACCGCGCAGACTGCAGTTATTGAAATGCTGAGCCAGGAACAGAACCCACTGATTGACCTGGAGAACTGCTTCACTTTTCCGCAACTCCAAGGAAGAGATCAAGCCACAAAGAACGCGACCTGTTGCCTAACCGCTGATTGTATCCGCGAACTGCTCCACACCAACGTTGCGCTAGTCGCCTAGCCGCCTGGTGTTAACCGCACAGCCTGCACGGAACCAACTTCCTTAGTCGCAGAGGTTAGAAAACCGTAACCGCAAAATCAAGCGCGAGCTCATTCTTACTGTTCACTGCCTCTTTAGGATGAGCCGAGGGGTCCTATTTATAGATGTGAGGAGCAGTGCCGTCGCCACCTACACCGATATGATAACCGCCCATCAACCCTGTCGGGTAACACTTGTATCCGCACAGCGCGGACACCAATACCAGATCACCAGGTCACGCCTATCTACAATGCCGGATAGACGACCAGTCTGCCAACCCCGCCGACACTGTTACAAGTCCGCGCATCTCGCTGCCCGTGACTTGGACAAAATCCGTCCAGCCAATACTGCCGAACTCGGCGAATACCATAGCAGTCTGCACCAGGCGAACTCGGCGAATACCGAGCAGTCCGAACTAGACGCACTCGGCAAATACCAAGTAATCTGCACTAGGCGAACTCGGCGAATACCGAGCAGTCCGCAACAAGGCGAACTCGGCGAGCTAGGCAACTAACTGGACTTAGTCCTCACACCAAGTCCACCAAACTCCGCGATCTCCAATCGAAACCGCGCCACCTGATACCAAGATCGTGCCTTACTGAACAACTTCAGTCCGCTACTATGTGGACTGCTCCATCAGTCTGTGCGACCTCCAAGCAACCTGTCCGCACAACAGTATCAACTCCACGATCTAACATCCAGATCGGAAGCACAGAACCATGTCGGACACCGGCGAGCTCCAGAAGAGTTCACAACACCAACCATGTCGAACTCGGCGAACTCCAGATTGAGTCTGTCACACCTGTAGCCGGAACTTGTCAAAAAATGACCAAGTCCATACCAGCGAACTCAGCGACCTCCAAATGAGTCTGCCACTACCCGTGGATGACCAATCTTATCCGTTCAGTTACTCCACCAGAGTGCTTGCTGGTCCAAACCGCCAGAGAAGAACCACAACCGAAACCGGCTGCCCGGCTAGGCTATCCGCCAAAGCTATCCACCTAGTCTGCGTGGTCTTATGCGGTCTGTGCGGACTCCCCAATTTGTCAGCCCGACTTCCACCACTTTACACTTCAACAATTTCAACACTCCCCCTTGAAGTGAGAAGTGAAAATCAGCCCGAACAACTCCCATAACCGAATAAACGACCCTTTCGGCAACGACTTGGTAAAAATATCTGTCATGTTGTCCTGACTCCGCATGTAGTTAACCATCAAAGATCCCTCCAGCACCTTCTCCTATATGAAGTGTTGCTCGATCTCGATGTGCTTCGTCCGTGCGTGACAAACTGGATTATTCACCAGTTTAAGAGCACTCTCATTGTCGCCACGAATCAGAGTAGGACGCTGCACCTTCTCATGGATGTCATCCACTATCCGCCTAAGCCAAATGGCTTCCTGAGCAGCCAAGGCCGAGGCCTTGTACTCTACTTCAGTACTGGAGACAGACATCGAGTCCTGCTTCTTACTGCATCACGAGACTGTTGCCGATCCCATGAAGAAGACATAACCAGATTTCGACTTCCGATCATCTGTATCTCTCCCATAATCAGCATCCGGGTAGCCATGCAGACAAAAGTCTATGACCCTCTTATACAAGAGACTCAACTCCAAGGTGGACTTGACGTACTTCAAGATACCTTTAGCCACCACCAAATGAGATTTACGAGGCTCCGCCATATACCGACTCATCCGGCCAACTGCATAAGCAATATTCGGCCTAATAATAGTCAGATATATAAGACTCCCCACGAGAGCCCAAAACAACGAAGGGTCTGGAAGAACCTTCGCTCATCCCGCCGAAGTTTTAAGCCAACCTACAGCGGAGTAGAACTGTTCTTCCCTTCCCCCATGCCGAATTGCTTGACGTTCCTCTCCGCATAGCCCTTCTGGGAAACGAGCATGCCATTCTTTTGCCTCTCCACCTCGAGCCCAAGGAAATGTTGAAGCTCACCCAGATCCTTCATCTCGAACCGAATAGCTAGCTCAGCCCGGATCCTCCTCCGAGTTCCCGGTGACGATCATGTCATCAACGTACAACAGAACGAGGCCCTGAAGCTCCCACTGCTTCTTGACGAACAGAATGTAATCTGAGTCTGAAGCAAAATACCAGCAGAACTGGAGATATTCTGCGATCTTTTCATAACACGCCCGAGGCGTTTGCTTCAAACCATAGAGAGCCTTCTTCAGCTTGCAGGCGTGCCCTGTATATTCTTCAGATACGAAACCCGGTGGCTGCACCATGAAAATATTCTTGTCAATCTCGTCATAAAGAAAAATATTTTTCACGTCGAGTTGTCATATATTCCACCCATGGCAAGTCGCCAAGGAGACTACCACGCGTACTGAAGTCATCTTGGCCACTTGGCTAAACGTCTCCTCATAATCCTCCCCGAACTGTTGAGAAAACCCCCGAGCCACAAGGCGAGCCTTGTACCGCTCGATACTCCAGTCAGCCTTCTTTTTTAACTTATACACTCACTTGCACGTCACAGGAGTGATGCCTTCGATTTTGGACACAAGAACCCAAGTCTCATTCTTCCTAAAAGCAGTCATCTCCTCATTCATAGCATCATCCCACTACTTGACTCCAGTGGCGTTCTCAAAGCACGAAGGCTCGTGTTCATCCAAAGGACCTGCGAAGAAACATGAAACAAAACTCACCATAATTCCGTCCATATACCGAGCTGGTGGAATAATAGTCCTTTTGGACCTCCGCAGGGCTTGACCCTGATCCACCACTCATGTTGCTTCTTCTATGCTAGCTCTGATCCTAGACATATTAGGAGCATCGCTCCCCCTGCTTCGAAATCCAGAAGCCTCCGCCCCAGAACTAGTTGCCGCCGGAGCACCTGGCGACACAGGCAACTCCACCAGAAGATCCCGAGCAGCATCTTCTTGTCCTCCGTCAGACTTTCTCTCCTGTAACTTCACAGATGAGCTACCTTGGTATGACGTTAACTCGTCAAATACCACATCCTGCGCGACAACAAATTTTTGTGTTTCTGAATCCATGCACTTCCATCCCTTTTTTTGCTCATCATATCCAACGAAGACTAGCTTCCTTGCTTTCACATCTAGCTTTGTCTCAGCGAGTCTGGAACGTACATATAGCAAGTCGACTCGAACACCCGAAGATGTTCCATGTTGGGCTTCTCCTTGAATATCAACTCATAAGAAGACCTCATGTTGTTAGGACTGAGGGGCATCATGTTGATGACGTATATCGCACAAGCCATTCCCTCCACCCAGAAGGCCCTGGGAATGCCTTTGGCATGAAGCCAACATTTGTAGGTTTTCGTCAGATGACGGATCTTCCGCTCAGCAATCCCGTTCTGTTATGGAGTGTGAGCACAAGTAAGTTCCTGTTGGATGTCGAACTTTCTGCAGAAGTTAAAGAAATCATGCGAAGTAAATTCCTCGTCATTGTCCGTTCTCAGCTTCTTAACCCGCAGACCGAGTCGACCCTCCACAAGCTCCTTGAACTACACAAACTTCCTAAACGCTTATAACTTCTCCTTCAGAAAGTATACTCATGTATACCTGAAAAACTCATTAACAAGAACAAGCATATATCTGTTCCCGCCGAGACTGGTCGTGACGGTAGACCATGTTAGATCACCGTGGATGCATTCCAACGATACTCTACACCTAGTCTACAATATGTCAAATTGAAGACGATGTGCCTTTCCATACTGACAATCGGTACAGACATGACCGTCGTCGTAGGAAGAAAGACTAGGCAGATCATAGATCATGCACCAGACCTTTCACCGTCATAGTATTTAGCTTGTCTATCCCAACATGCCCTAACCTCTCGTGTCAGATAGCAGCGCTATCATTCGCCCTCATCTTTTCAACATAAGAAACTTGTCGTCAAAACAAACAAGTCTTTCACCCTTCTCCCAACATGAGTAACGTCAGCTTTCACAACTGAAACATTTCTGAGAAACCTCACTTTTGTCGGGCTGAACAGAACGTGATATCCAGCATCCACCGCATTGGTCAGCGAAAAGAGATTTTTCTTTATCTCAGGCACGTGATACACACTCCGCAAAGTGAGTGACCCTCTATCACTGCCTAAAGAAATTGATCCCTCTTGCTCCACCGCATGCACAGTATCATCGACAGTAATAATAGTAGCAGTACCTTTATACTCCTGCAGAGACGAGAACTTGGACACGTCCCCGGTGAGGTGATGACCGCATCCGGAGTACACGATCCAGACCTCCTGATAATCAATGGAGGAAAGTGCCCGGACACAAGTGCCCGTCATGAAAGCACTTCCTCATCCTTCCTCCTCAGGCTTCGACTCAGCCTCCTCTGCAGCATGCCCCAACTGAAGTTTAACCCAACAATCCTTGCGGATGTGACCGAGCTGGTTGCATCTGGAGCATACCCCGCTTCTTCCCGTCGTCAGACTTAAGAGGCTTGCTCATATCCTGCCGTGATGAAGAAGACGGATCATCGCTAACAGACGTCTTCTTCTTCACGTCTCATCTCTTCTTCTTGCAAGAGAAAAGAACATTGTCGTCTCCATTAAAGACCGACACTCCAGCCATCTACTTTGTCAAGCTCTCCTGCAAAGTTAACAGGTTCTCCAGTTCCAGCAAAGATGGTTGATTGGCTCAGCCCTAAACAAAAGTTACAAAGGCCACATATTTCTTCCGCAATCCGCGGATGATGTGCCTTCTCAGCTTCGCCTCTGAGATAGGCTCTTCCGGGTCCAGTGCTGAAATCTCAGCGCATATGTTCTTCATCTTTAAGAAGGAATATGACACTGACAGCTCCCCCTGAGTGGCCTTAGCCAACTCATTCTCCAAGAATTGTAGCCGAGCTACATTCTTCTTGTTCAGCAGGCTATCCAAGGCCATCCAGATCTTAGCTGCCGACCGATAATCAATAATGTGGTCGAACAGTTACGGTGAAACAACCCGCTTTAGAGCGAATGCAGCCTTAGCATATGTTCGCTTCCACGCCTTCACCGCCTCAACATTGCCTCCGATAACGACCACTTCTTGTTGGTTGTCCCCACCAACAACCTCCCACAGATCCTCGCCAAGAAGGTAGCTCTCCATGCACGACCTCCAACGCTTGAAGTTGGTCGGCGTCAAGAGCTCAATCTCAATCCCTCTTACGTAATCGGCTTCCATTGCTATCAGCTGAATCACTTGAACTTCAATAAAGGTATAACAATCTTAGATCGGTGAACTTCTACTCTTCAACACTCCTTTGATACCATGCAAACAATTTCTAAAGCGGGAGCTAATTGAGGTCGCAGGAACACTCAACCACAACCGAAGCCAAGTAAAAGACAGCAGCAACAGTAGCACAAGAGTTTCCAATTGAAATTAACTTATATTACAGGGCGAGGTATACATTGCAAGACATGATTTTACAATGTAAGTCAGGGAACCAAAAAACAACAAGTAGAAACAGCGCAGACAAATTCCAGTAACCGCACAAGTCGCCTACTCGCCAGCTGAGTCCACCGAGACCGCCGAAGTCGTCTATCCGCGGCTAACCGAGCGGACTGTTGTTATTGAAATGCTGAGCCAGGAACAGAACCCGCTGATTGACCGGGCGAACTTCTCCACTTATCCGCAACTCCGAGGAAGAGATCGAGCCGCAAAGACAGCGATCTGCTGCTTAGCCGCTGACTGTATCCGCGAACTGTTCCACACAGCCTGGTGTTAGCCGCAAAACCTGCACAGAACCAACTTCCTCAGTCGCAGCGGTTAGAAAACCGTAACCGTAAAATCAAGCGCGAGCTCGTTCTTACTGTTCACTGTCTATTTATGATGAGCCGATGGGTCCTATTTATAGATGTGAGGAAGAGTGTCGTCACCACCTACATCGATAGGATAACCGCTCATCAACCCTGTCGGTTAACACTTGTATCCGCACAACGCGGACACCAATGACAGATCACCAGGTCGCGCCTATCTACAATACCGGATAGACAACCAGTCCGCCAACCCCGCGGGCACTGCTACAAGTCCGCGCATCCCGCAGCTCGTGACTTGGACAAAATCCGTCCAGCAAATACCGTCGAACTCGGAGAATACAAGATCAGTCTGCACCAGGCGAACCCGACGAATACTGAGCAGTCCGCACTAGACGAACTCGGCGAATACCGAGCAGTCCTCACTAGGAGAACTCGGCGAATACCGAGCAGTCCGCAACAAGGCGAACTCGACGATCTAGGCAACTAACTGGACTTAGTTCCTCCCAGACCAAGTCCACCAAACTCTGCGGTCTCCAATCAAAACCATGCCACCTGATACCAAAATCGCGCCTTACTGAACAACTCCAGTCCGCCACTATGCGGACTGCTCCATCAGTCCGCGCGACCTCCAGGCAACCTGTCCGCGCAACTGTGTCGACTCCACGATCTAAAATCCAGATCGCAAGCACAGAACCATGTCGAACACTAGCGAGCTCCATAAGAATCCGCAACACCAACCCTGTCGGACTCGGCGAACTCCATATTGAGTCTGCCACACCTGCAGCCAGAACTTGTCAAAAGATGACCAAGTCCATACCAGCGAACTCGACGACCTCCAAATGAGTCCGCCACTACCCGCGGATAACCAATCTTATTCACCTGATTACTCCACCAGAGTGCTTGCTGGTCCAGACCGCCAGAGAAGAACCACAGCCGAAACCGGCTGTCCGGCAAGGCTATCCGCCTAGTCCACGCGGTCTTCTGCGGTCTGTGCGAACTCCCATATCTGTCTGCCCGACTTCCACCACTTCACACTTCAACAATTTCAACATCCTGGGCTTTACCTAGCACCGTCACCGGGCTGCAGCCCAAGCACCCAACCCATCTCTGGCCTACTTCCGGGCACAGCGGGTTGTTGGAGGCTTTTTGCCCCCCTTTTGATGAGAAAACTCCATAGTTCAGCGAGACCTACGGGGACTTCCCAGCAGGTCACCCATCCCGAAATTTCTCTGACCCGAGCACGCTTAACTATGGAGTTTTTCACTTCTCATCCCGAAATTTCTCTGGCCCTCCGTGTCATTGTTGTTTGGATCTCTTTTAACTGTTTGGCGCCCAGCCCGACACGGAGCTAAGGCTGTCCGATTCTCCGGACCGGAGGAAAACCAGGCGACCCACAACAGGGATAAAGAGTGGTGCACTTTTCCAAAATAGGATAATACTAAATGAACTAGATCAATCCAACTCATTTGATAATTCAATATACGAGAATACATATTCTGACTTGTTTGCTGACACAATGGATCCAAAAAGTAGATACTTATATTTGTAGGGTGTAAATACATATGTTTTTTAAGTACATTGGTTAAAAGTACTTAAAATAGAATCTGGCATTTCTTCCTAGACAAACTATGTCAAATGGAATCATAGAAGCTATATGACACGAACTATAATTTCTGGCTTAAGTAAAGAATAAACATTACAAAATGAAGTTCACAAACATCCCTCAATTAACCAGCAAGATCATTTAAAAATTCAGTAATTTGACACCAAAAAGTTCAGTAATTTGCCACCAAATGGTACTCTAGCCTTCAGACTTGACTGAAAAATGTTCGTGTTCATGTGCATTTAGCACAAAATGGTGTGTGTATAGTGTCTTCCCTCTTGTAATTAGTCTCACATCTCCAATGTAGTTTTTTGGCTCCCCTCCCAAGTGTATAAATTGGGGGGCAATGTAAGAGGAAAAGAAATAATAATTACGGGAATAATAAAAACTTTAGTCCTTTTATTTTTCACTTGATATCAGAGCTAGGTTCGAAAAAATCCATTTTTCATATCTTTCTTTTTCTACTTCCTTCTGTCGAGGCAAAGCCCCATTTCATTTGTGCCTTCGAAGTGTGTCATCCGGCAAGAAAGGATTTCTATTAGGGTTTAGGGTTAGGGCATGAGGAAAAAAATTGCACGCCGCAGGAGGAACAAGCGGCAAATTCGGCGCACTTAGCGCATCAGAGGAGCGTGCGTACAATTGCGGGAGAGCTGAGGTGGGAGGAGTGCGCAGGAGGAGTGCGCAGGGGGAGAAGCATCAGACGCGACATTACGCAACAGTGTCGTGTGCGGCTGTGGAGAAGGAGCACACGATAGATCGAAAGCAGGAGATGGAGCGCATGCGGTTGTGGAGAAGGAGCGCATGCGACTTCTAAGGAGTGTGCGACAGGGATTTCTGCGAGTCGCCTGGGTGAAAGCCATATAACCTAATCGGCAGGAGACGAAGCTCGTAACGTTGTGGAGAAGGAGCACATGCGGCTTTTGAGAAGGAGTATGCGACAGGGATTTCTGCGGCTTTGGAGTAGCACGCGACAGGAATTTCTGCAGTTGAGTAGATCGACGCACAGCGTCTTGAAGGAGCAGCATCGTCGTGGGGGCGGCTACAGGAGCAAGTAGGTCTCTATGGTAGAGTGTCGAATCTAGTGCGGCAGTGTGGCGCGACAGTCAAAGCAGATTTGCATGTTACGCATGGAGAAATTGATTGCCAAGATGGAGGCGGGTCTAAAAGTGTTCTTTGAGTTCCTGCATATGTCAAAAGCCGAGGGATTGGCTCAGTCGTCGTCGACTCTGAAAAAGTTGGATCTTCCTCCTGTGGAGCCGAAGCTCGATGGACCAGGTACATACTTAAGTTGGTCATATCGGGTGAAAAGGGCAGTCTCCGGAAGGAACCTTGAGGGCTATCTGACCGACAAGAAGAGGGAGCCAAAGAATGACTCAGATGGGTACAATGAATGGAAGACTACACACAGTCTGTTACACACTTGGCTCCTAAACTCAATAATCGTGTTTATCGCTATCACGGTAGATGGCATGGAGACTGTAAGCAATGTTTGAGGGAAGTTACAGAGGCTCTATGCAGGAGTCGACAACAACATGCATGTGTTTCAGATCGAACGAGAGATTGAGACTGTAACCCAGGGAGATTGTTCGATTTAGGAGTATGTCGCAGATCTGTACCGACTGTGGGCATCCTATGATTATTTATCACCAGCCGTATGTTGCAAAGAGCATGAATGCACAAAAGGGGAGCAAGATGCTCAACGGAGGACTATGCACTTTATGAGGGGGTTGAACTCGACATTTGAGCAAAAGAGTGCAATGTTTCTCGCTCAACCAAAGATTCCTACTCTGGACGAGACAATCTCAGTTATGATGCAAGAGGAGAGCCGGATTAGGCTTCAGTCTGGTGCAACTACACCTATCGGGGTGAAATCAGCCCTAATGATAACCAATCCTAGGCACACATGATAAAAGAGTGAGACACGATAATGTTATAATTGTGGCGAGATAGGTCGCCTACGACTGGCTTTGTCCCAAACCACCAAAGGAACTGGATGCAGGTGGACAGGGAAAAGGAGGCTACTATGGTTGCGGCCGTGGGGGTCGCAAAGATGGTGGAAGAGGAGGCTACCGAACAAACATTATGATAGTCGAGGATGAGACAGACAAAAGTAGGGATGAGATGGGAAATTCAGAGGAACGGGAGATTTTGAACGCTTACTCCCAACTGATGCGGAGAAAGCAGAAGGGAGTGATTGACGATGCACTCATGCCAACTTCATCAATGGGTAACGCTGTCTCGTTCGCTCATTCAACCACAAGTACTGGAGAGACTCATGCCCTCGCATATATATCCAATATTAGATCACAATATTGGGTAGTTGAATCGGGTGCTTCTCGACATATCACTAGGGATGCTAGGGAATTCCTTTTGTATACTCCTCTAGCAGTCCCAGAGCGCATCTATGCTACTGATGACACAACTCAGCTAGTGGTTGGTAAGGGTACCGTGCAATGTACCAACACTTTGACTCTGTCCAATATTTTGCATGCTCCTTCATTTCATGTGAATCTCTTATCCATTAGTGTTATCATATCTCAATTAAATGTGTTGTTGTGTTTGATATCCCGAAGATGATCTTCAAGGAGGAGACCGACAGAAAACTTGGGACTAACACATGACATAGTGGCTTGTGGTACTTCGATTGAGAAAATATGGATTCAGCTCTTTCAACCTATGTTGCACCGACACCGACACGCGACACACAACACGACACAACACGTGACTCATCAATTTTCAAAAAATATCATATTCCGACACACTGGGACACGTATATTAAATATTTATTTTTTATAATTATGAACATCTTAAAATATTTAACAAAAAATAATAATAAAGAACAATTAACAAAAATTCAAATAAACTAAGTCATGTTTAAATATTACTCATCAAATATTCAAATGCAAAACTTAACAAAAAGTCAAAAAATGATAAAACATTAACGCATTACTATTATAAATTATCAATAAAAATAACGATTACTCAAGTAAATCTTTTCCCCCACTTTCAATCTTTCTTTTTTAGAAAAAAATATCCATCAGACTAGTAGATTCACTTTCACTACATGAAAAGCTAAGAAGTGGGCAAAACCACTTTTTTAGGAGCAAGACTCGTTATTCTAACATTTACATCTTTTTCTAGTTTTTCCACCTAAAATAGATCATTCTTTGAAACTTTTACACATTTTTCATTTTTTTTCCACCAATCATTAACAAATGTGTTCACTCTTGTATATGAACTTCTAAAATATTTTTCACAAAAATTGCACTTTCAAGACAAATTGTATCTCGCCTCACCATGAGTTGCTAGCTTTGGGACACGCGAGTCCCGCGTGAGCCAGCGTGTCGGACTTCTGATATTAGTGTCGAAGAGTCGGATGAGTGTCGGAGAGTCCGACACCGATACGCTAGACATTTTAAAGTGTCGGTGTTTCATAGCTTTCAACCATTATTGAAGAAGCTGCAAAAGTTGGAAAGAGTGCGAAGGGCATACTACTACTTCATCATCGTTGTATGGGTCATCCTTCTTTTGTTGTTTTGAGTCAGATGTATCCCCTTCTATTTAAAAAGGCAAATCAAAAAAAACTTGTATGTGATGCCTGTGAACTAGGAAAACACACCAGAAATTCTTATTCTAGTTCTGGAAGTAGGAGTTCTCATTCATTTAATCAGATACATTCTTTGTTTGGGGACCATGTCTCACGCCCACTATAAATGGATTTCGGTATTGTGTGTCTTTCATTGACTGCTTCTCACATGTGACTTGACTCTATTTAATAAAAAACAAAAGTGATGTGGTTGTCTGCTTCAAGGACTTCCACAAAGGGATTTAACCTCAATACGGTGTGATTGTAAATTTATTGAGATCTGACAATGGGACTGAGTACACTAATAGAGCATTTGAAGAGTACATGTCCTCACAAGGAATCGAGCATCAAACTAATTGTCCATATACACCATATTTAGAGAACATGAGCCATATTATTTCTCCCCAGCTGACATGCCTTTTAGGGACTCGCTCGTTACAAACACAATGAGACAAAAAGGGGAAGATAATTGCAGTAGTGAGAGGCAAATAATAAGTATCCCATGTCCTCTCGTACAAAAGGGTGTGGAGATGACTGCATACGAGGAAAATGAATCTGTAAAAAGAGGAACTTAAGCTCGGGGGGAGGAGAATGATTCTGCGAAAGGTGGACCTAAAGATCAGGGAGAGCTAAGAGCATATGCAAGAAGAAGACAACAAAGTGAAGCTACAATATCGACAATGCAGACAATGCCCCCCTGCCTGCTCTGACTCCTGAGACACCTACCCCGTCCACCTAAATCTCAGACCCACGGGTAATATACTCCCACATCTCATTACTCTCACCCCCATACCGGTAAGGAGTTCTCGCAAAAATGCGGGAGTCTCACCTGATCGATATGGCTTTTCTCGTGATATTGCCCAATTTGTTTCTTATTTTCATATATCACCTATGCATGAAGCATACATTGCATCTTTGGACACTGTCTATATTCCTAAGTGTTGACAGATTGCTAAGGGGGATCCATAATGGAAAGCTGCAATGCTCGAAGAACTCGGGGCACTTGAGAAGAATAACACGAGGGATCTGGTATCTCTACCACCAAGAAAAAAAGCAGTTGGATGCAAGTAAGTTTTCACGGTGAAACAAAACCCAGAAGGGCGAGTTGAATGCTACAAAGCTCGCCTGCTTGCAAAGGGATACAACCGGACTCATGACATTGAATATGATGAGACCTTTGCGGCGGTCGCAAAGATGAGCACGGTACAGACACTGATATCTTTGGCGGTAAATGGATGATGAAAAATACACCAGCTCGACGTGAAGAATGCATTTTTTCATGGGGATTTGATGGAAGAAGTGTACATGGAGGTACCACCAGAATTTGACACGAAACAAACAACAGGTAAGGTGTGTAGACTCAAGAAGTCCTTGTATGGGCTAAAGTAGCCTCCTCGAGCCTGATTTGACAGGTTTAAGAGATCCATGATTGATATGAGGTATGAGCAGACAAATGCTGATTATACGGTGTTCTTCAAGAAACATGGGATTCATACAACAATTCTTGCTGTGTATATGGACGATAGGTTTATTACTGTTGATGATGAGAGCGAAATTGCTCAGCTAAAAAGAAGATTGGACAAGAATTTTGAGGTAAAAGACTTGGGGACTAAGATATTTCCTTGGGATTGAGATAGCTCGCGGTGCGGAAGGGATCATTTTATCTCAAAGGAAATTTATGCTAGATTTGCTCAAAGAGATAGTTGGGGTGCAGACCTGTAATCGCTCCCATTGATCAAAATTCCAAGATCAGCGCTGAGGCAGGAAAGTCAGTTGTTAAAGAAAGGTACCAGAGGTTGGTAGGCCGCCTAATCTATCTAAGTCACACCCGTTCTGACATATCTTTTGTCGTGAATATAGTGTCCTGCTATATGCATGACCCAAGCAAGGGTCACATGAATGTCGTTTATCAGCTACTAAGGTACTTGAAGAGTGCACTAGGAAAGGGATTAATCTTCCAAAAGAATAAGCATCTAACTATCAAAGGCTATTATGATTCTAGCTGGGCTAGTTGTGCTGATGAGGGAAGGTCCATATCAGGATATTACATGTTTGTAGGGAGCAATCTAGTCTCCTGGAGGAGCAAGAAACAGACAGTAGTTACAAGATCTACAACCGAGGCAGAGTACAAAGTCATGGTCTTAGATGTGGGGGAGATGTTATAGTTGAACACCTTGATGGTTGAACTTCAGATGCACCAAGGAGGGCAAATGACATTATGGTGTGACATCAAGTAACCTATTAGAATTGCAAATAACCTCGTCCAATATGACAGAACCAAGCATATAGAAATCAACAAATTTTTTATCGAGAAGTTGGATAGTGGAATACTAAAGATGGGACATGTCGTTACAAAAGTGCAAGTAGCCGATTGTCTAACTAAAGGACTCAGTTCACTAGACTTATTTAGGTTATGTGAGAAGATGGGCTTTATAAATATCTTTTGCCCTTCTTGAAGGGGAGTGTCGGCGTGCATTTGGCACAGAATGGTGTGCATTTAGCATCTTCCCACCTTTTGTAATTGGTCTCACATCTCCAATGTAGTTTTTTTGGCTCCCCTCCTAAGTGTATAAATAGGGGAGCAATGCAAGAGGAAATGAAATAATAATTACAGGAATAATAAAAACTTTATTCCTTTTATTTTCTACTGTTCGTTTATGGCAGGTTTCATATTCCAAAGCAAGGAAGGGAGATCTTATAAATTCAAAAAGAGGAGATACAGTGTAGCAAGCATATAATCTAACCAATACGATGCAAACAAATTAGTTATTTCCAAGTTCCTCCTATTAAAAATGAACTCCTTCAATCAGAATACAAACAAAGAAAAAAGTGTTCACCAAATAAAAGTTTAAGTGCGAGTACAGAAGAAGGCTCACCGTCTCAACATCAATAGGATCCATTTGCTTTAGCTTCTGTAAGTGTCCACTTGTGCTTGGGTCAAAAACAGTGCCAATGAAGCTATAAACTTGAGCAAAGTCTGGTAAAGCTTCATAAGACAATAAAGGTTAAGCTAGCAGATAGGACGAGAAATAATTGAAAAATACACACATGTTTGGGAATATAACATACTCGGTTTAAGTTGGTAAGTAGAAAAGAATCTATACAAATCAAGAAATGTTCTAAAGAAACACCCGGACTTGATGGACCGCTTAACATATTGCAAAACTGGTGTGTTTTCTAAAGTAATTAAAAGTGGATTGCATGACATGTGTTACGGAATTGGGAGAAAAATACTGAGTATCGCATATGGAGGTCTCACCCTTTACTTATATTAAAGTGGAGAACATAACATTAGCGATACATAGTGTGGGACAAATGTAAATGCTTCTAATAACACTCCCCCTCAAGTTGGATCGTGGGAACTTCCCAGACCCAACTTGTTACATATGTAGTTCATTCTAATCTCCGTAACCCCTTTCGTAAAAATGTCTGCAACTTGCTCACCGGTCTTCACATGCTTTAGAGAAATAAGGCCTTCTTTATACTTCTCTCTAACAAAGTGGCAGTCGGCCTCTATGTGCTTCGTGCGTTCATGAAACACGGGATTAGTGGCTATCTGGATTGCAGCTTGATTGTCACACCATAGAGGAGTGGGATCTTGAACTGGATACCCGATTTCACAGAGAATCTGCCTCACCCACATGATCTCAGCAACAGTGTAGGCCATGGCATGATATTATGCCTCAGCACTAGATCTGACAACTGTGGTTTGTTTCTTGCTCTTCCAGGAGATGAGATTACCGCCCACGAAGACTGTGAATCCCGTGGTTGACTTTCGAGTTGCTAAGCATCCTGCCCAGTCAGAATCACTGTATGCCTCTAGATTGGAATGACCTAGACTCTTGTATGCAATTCCCAAACCAGGATCCTTCTTCACATATCTGACAATCCGAAGAACAGAGTCCCACTGAGACATAGTTGGCGTCGCCATGAACTGACTGACCTTACGTACCGCGCAAGCAATGTCAGGACGAGTCATGGTAAGATAGTTTAACTTTCCAACTATTCGACAGTACTTTTCTGGTGAATCAAACAGTTTGCTTTCGGCATGAAGACTATGTTCTCCTGGTTCCAGTGGGGAATCCACATGGCCACAGTTAGCCATCCCAAGATCAGATATAAGATCGAGAGCATATTTGCGTTGGCAAATAAAGAGAGAGTGGTCATCTTGAGTCACCTCAATCCCAAGGAAATACCGCAATGTGCCTCGATCTTTTGTTTGGAAATTAGAGTGTAAGAATGCTTTGAGATTTGATATTCTGTCTGTGATAACAATATCATCAACATATACCAGTAGCAGAATAGTACCAGCCGAGGAGTTCTGATAGAAGAGAGAGAGGAGTCTTTAGTACTCTTGGTAAGCCCGAACTGGGTAACAACGGCTCGGAACCGAGCAAACCAAGCCCGAGGGGATTGCTTCAATCCATATAGGGAGGCGAGGAGACGACACACCTTGGTACGCTCCCCCTCGGCAACGAACCCAGCTGGTTGCTCCAAATACACTTCTTCATCCAGGAACTCATGGAGAAAAACATTCTTGATATCCAACTGGTGTAAAGTCCACTGGTGGAAGGCGGCGAGAGAAAGGAGGATGCGAAGTGAGGACATCTTTGCAATCAGAGCGAATGTTTCATCATAGTCCACGCCATAAGTCTGAGCATAACCTTTGGCAACCAACCGAGCTTTCAGGCGGTCCAGAGAACCGTCCGCATGCACCTTGACAGAGTAGATCCATTTGCATCCAATTGCCTTCTTGCCGAAAGGTCAGGGAACCAGATCCCATGTATGATTCTGTTGGAGAGCATTAAATTCATCATGCATGGCTGCCACCCATCCCGGATCGGCCTTAGCCTCCGCCACAGTGGAGGATAGACGATAGCGATAAAGAGTCGAGTGCAGCGCAGTATGAGAAGCAGACAAGCCCTGGTACGAGCTAACATAGAGTGGTTGTTCCCGACACACCCGAACTCCTTTTCGGAGTGCAATAGGAACCTCTAGGATTGCTGGCGTAACCGGAGGGGGAACAGGAGCAGGGTCTTCCGGAGGAAAGTCGGCGTATCATCGGTAACCGAGGTAGGCTGAGGTGGTGGCACCACTGTACTATCAGAAGAGCGACGAGAGTAAACTTACCCCCATAGAGGGGAGAACAGATCAGTCTGTGAAAGGATAGCAGTGTCAAGCCTAGGGACCAAGAGAGTATCAAGAGAGTGATCAGGATGGGAGGATACAGGAAAGAGATATGAGTCGGTATCCCGGAAGACGACATCAGCGGAAATAATGTATCGGCGGAGATCAGGAGAGTAACACCGATATCCTTTGGTGGTCCGAGAGTAGCCGAGAAAGATGCATTTCTGGGCGAGAGAATCAAGCTTGGAGACAGAGGGACGAGCGTCCCGAACGTAGTAAACACACCCAAAGACCTTCAAGGGAAGGGGGTGACCATGATGGTCAGGATAAAGAGTGTGCTAGGGTGTCTCACCCTGAAGGATGTGAGTGGGAAGATGATTAATGAGATGGGCAGTCGTGAGAATGGCATCACCCCAGAAGTGGTTGGGTACGTGTCGGTGGTGAAGGATTGCCCGAGTGACCTCAAGAAGATGCTGATTCTTGTGTTCAACAACACCATTCTGTTGAGGGGTAGCCGGGCAAATAGTTTGGTGGATGATGCCTTTGTCAGAAAGAAAAAGAGACATGGACCGAGACAGGTATTCCCGACCATTATCAGTACAGAGACACTTAATACGAACAGAAAATTGAGAAAATATTTCATTCCATAAATGCTGAAAAATAGAAGGTAGCTCAAAACGATTTTTCATTAGATATACTCAAGTTGTTCGAGAAAAATCATCAATGAAAGTGACAATACTTGTGCCCAAACAATGTAGGAACAGGGCACGGTCCCCAAATATCTGAATGAAGTAAATCAAAAGGTGCAGAAGCACGAACATCAAGACGAGGACTGTAGCTAACTCTGTGAAGTTTAGCAAACAAACAAGACTCACAATTGAGATGAGAAACTTTCCCGAGCTCAGGATACAGACAACGCATGACCTGCATAGACGGATGACCATGACGATAATGAAGATCCAGGAATTCGGTGGAGGCCGCGGAGCAAGCAAAGTGGGATACTTCCTCCAGGACATAGACACCACCACGTAGTTTCCCTCTACCAATAATACAACTCGTCGACTGTTCCTGAAAAATGCAACCAAACGAGGTGAATATAGCAATACACTTTAAATCAGCTGTAAGTTTACTAATAAACAAAAGATTGTAGGCAGATTGACGGACAAGCGCCACTGAGGAGAGTGGCATATCAGGTGTCACATTGCAGCTACCAAACCCAACGATAGGGACAATTGAGACATCTGCAACAGTAATCGAGGCTCCACGATGAGGTCTGTATGTGTGTAAGATACCTGAGAAACTAGTCAGGTGATCAGAGGCGCCAGAATCAACAAGCCACTGGATCGGCCGTTGTGAGGTACAAGCGGGCTGAATGGTTTAAGCCACAACCGCACTAGGAGGCGGTGAGTCAACGTGTAGAGCTTGCAGGTGTCGATACTCATCTTCGGATATGTCAACAGTCCGCGATCCCAGAGGTAGAGCAGTAGAGTCAGCCAAGTGCGCCGACCGAGGTGGAGGAGGTTTGGAGGCCCATTCTGGCCGTCCATGAATCAGCCAATTTGTATGTCCCCGACGCCCGCAATGGGCACAATGTCGCGTGTCCGAGTCACGACCACGGCCAGAGCGCCCCCCCCCCCCCCCCCCCCCCCAACCTCCTCCTCGTGAGGCAAGAGCCATTGACTCGCCAGAGGACGTACGTAGAGCAGACGACGAGGTACCGATAGAACCAGCCTTAGTAAGCTGATGGTACACACTAGCGGTCTGAAGAGTAGTAGGACTTGCGAGCATTTCAGTCTTCGTGGTGGAGAAGTGAGGATCTAATCCATTCAATAGCCATAGGAGCACAAGGTGTTCACGTTGAGTCTGATGCCCTTCCCTAGTAGAGGGAATCTCCCAAAGATCCAAGATCTCATCGGCGAGAACTTTCCACTCGGCAAAGTACTCGGTAACAGGACGCACGCCTTGGCGTAGTTCAGCGATCTTGGGGAAGAGAGCAAACCAAGACGAGAGAGGTTGTTGGCCTGAGAGAACATCATGTGAAGAGTGTCCCATAGTTCTTTGGTGTTGTCGCAGTTCTTGCACATTTGCTGGAGGGAGGGATCCATAGAACTCAGGAGAAGAGCAAAGATGCGACAATCATCACTATACCAGTCGTCATGTTCAGAACTCCCTACTGCATGGGTTGGGAGACGAGTAAGATGATGTGTACGGCGGATGCCTGCAAGAGACATAGTAACCCCCTTCTTCCATAACTGAAAATTGGAGTAGGTAAGGATCGTAGTCGCAATCCTCGCGTTTGGAGGAAAGGAGTTAAGGGAATCCCCGGAGGGAACCGGCGGTAGGTCGGCACTTGTTGCAGAGGAACCCATAGCGAAGAGCAAACGGGCAGGAGTCGAAGCCTAAGCGGGAAGACGTTAGTAGAGCAGCGGGAACACCATGAATGTCGCAGGAGGTGGGGCTGGCAGACGCTACGGGAGGCTGTCACAACAGGAGAAGCCGCAGGAGGCGGCGCTGGTAGGAGGGAAGCGGTGCTGGCAGTAGAAGCCGCAGGGGGCGGTGCTGGCAGAAGCTACGGGAGGCAGCGGTGTCGGTAGGTAGCGTCGTCGCATCTAGGGTAGACGGCCGACATCACCTCGCCGGAGGCATGCCGCCGTCGTTACCGGGAGGTGAGCAGGGGAGCGGCGTGCGACGGCTCTCGAAGGCGAGCGGGAGCGGCGAAGGCGAGCGGGAACGGCGTGCGAAGGCGAGCGGGATGCGGGATCGAGCAAAAAAAAAACTAATTTCTCCCCTCTGATACCATGTTACGGAATTGGGAGAAAAATACTGAGTACCTCATATGGAGGTCTCACCCTTTATTGATATTAAAGTGGAGAACATAACATTAGCGATACATAGTGTGGGACAAATGTAAATGCTTCTAATAACAACATGTATAAAAGAAAATACCCGACTCTCTAATAAATTTAACCAATGGTGCTTGTGTATCATAGAAAACCAAAAAGGTCCCAAGGTTTAAGTTTCTACTAATGGTTTAAGTTATGGACATTTTGACATTAACTTTGTTGCGCTTGTTTATTATGTTGTTGAGAAGCAGATATTTTGAATTGGTTGTCTTTGTTCAATATGGACTTGATTATGTTGCATGTCATTCTATCACTTTAAAAAATGTGCATATGCACATTATATATACGAGCATCTTCGCACGGGCTACGCCCGTGCTCGATGCTCTCGGGCGGCCTTCGGCCGCATCCAGGCGGGCTTCGGCCGCTTCCGCATGGGCTTCGGCCGTGCTCGATACCTCGTTGCGGGCTGCGCCCGCATCAAAGCGGGATGCGCCCGCATCAAAGCGGGATGCGCCCGCATCAAAGCGGGATGCGCCCGCATCAAAGCGGGATGCACCCACATCAAGACGGGCAGTGTCCATAATATATACATATGAATACTTAAAATGACCGCAAAAAAATATAAATCAATATACATTTTAATTTTATATAAAAAAATTACGTTTTGTCGTAAAAACATTAATTTCACGGAATCTCTCCCTTTTTTTCTCTCCCTTCTCATCTCTCTCCCTCTCTCTCTCCCTCTCTCTCAGCCCCCTTTCTCCTCTCCCTTCCGCCAACTCTCTCCCTTTCTCTCTCCCTCTCTCTCCTCCCCTCTCTCTCTCTTTCTCTCTCTCCCTCCTCTCTCTCTCTCCCAACTCTGTCCCCCCATCTCATGATCTCTCTCATGATCCAATGGCTCTTGTTTAATCTATGGTGCGCCTCCAAATATCTATATTGTTTTATATAATAAGATATATATATATGTACACACACACACATATACATACATACGCGCGCGTGCACACACAAATGCATAAAATTATGACGAACATGTCAAGGGAATGTGTAGTGGGCCAGTGGCTGGTAACCACACCCGTACAGTGCTTCATCGATTATGAGGTCCTATAAATTTTGAGCAGAACTTCTGAACTGAAAAAAATAGTTTATGTACACTGGCAAACTGAGTGACCAGTTCTCTTTAATTAAGGATGACAGTGGACACTCCCCAGTTCTTAAGGACCGAACAGGTTGGATACAAGATAAAATAGAAAATGTGGGCCTAGGTGTAACCCTAAGAAGAACATGTTGTTGGGATATAACGCGGAAACTATCCTCTAGGCATAACCAAATAAATACAGAGATACACGAACGCATAAATTTGAACAAACCACTGCATACAAAATTAATGTAACTGCAATAAAATACATAAAGAAGTGTACCGACGTCCGTCACAGAAAACACCGCGGAGAGCCGGACTCGCTCGATCCGCGGGAGAGAGAATTATCTGAACTGCAATCCGCTAGCACAACGGACGCACAAGGTTCGCCGAGAACCTTCGCCGTCTGATAACGACCAAACCACCTGCTACCATCGGAGAAGCTCCGTCGAGGCCAACTGCACCCGCGCACGCTATTGACACCAAGCCGCACCACTGGAGAAAAACACCATCAAAGTCACTGCACTCCCGCATGCCTTCGCCGCCACGCCCGCACCGCCTGAGAGAAACTCTGTCAAGGCCACTGCACCACCGCAAGCCTTCGCCGTCATGCCCGCACCGCCATCATCTCCTCGCTTCGCCTCCATCGCACGGTGTTGCACCCACAACAACCACCGGCGGCATCCTACAGGGGTCTCCCACCCCTCGCGGCACCAAGAGCAAGACGACGGAGGCGGCGACGGCGGCTCCGCCCTCCAACGCTAGCAAAGTCGGCTTCCTTTTACGCCAAAAGAAACCCAGGCGGCTGTTTCACCTCTAAATGATTCAGGGGCTTCATTCACCTCTCTACTGTGAACTATATATATAGATATAGATATAGATATATATTCATATATATTGATGGCTGATGTAGTTTTTCCCCTCCACGTGAGGACCTCCTATATATATATCTATATATAAAATTTTGATTTTCCATAAAGTTCAAGAGAGGGCTCTCTCTCCCCTAAAATAAAACCATTAAATGATGGAGATTTATATTTGTGACTCACTAATTCTCATGTCATCCATGGTGTTTCCCCAAAAAGGAAATACTGGATCTGTTTTGGATCCGAATCCGAACCAAAAACATAACAATCACCACCTTTGTTCGGGATTCGGAGCCACCATCTGCACGAAACATCCACTTCACACAGCAACAACTGCACCGAGCAACAATGCACGTAGCACCGCCTCAGCCCGAGGCATCAGCCGACCTGCTCCAGTCGAATCATCTCTGCTCGGGCTCAACCCGTGAACATCGTCGCAACCAGATCGTAGAAACTGACTCCCATAACCGGAGTCCCAGAAGGACGATCCTCTGTACCACCACGACTATCCACCATGTTGGCCGCAGAAATCATGAGCATACCACCACACGTCATGGTCCCCATCAGTCGGTACAAACTACCGCGCTACACAGCTCTCCTGAGCATTGTATGTCCTCACTCCACCATAAGAACTCCACCTCGGGCAACCCAACTGTCGCCACCTGAATCAAAACCGCTCAAAACATCTAGCTGTCAGAGTCGCACCGACTCTTAGTGATGGTGAGGACCTCATCACTCTGCACCATAACCCAGCTGTCACCCTGTCCACACCCGAGCCTCGAGGCCTTTTTGCACGCTGCGAACTCGCACTCCTGTGTGACTGCAATGTCTGCAATGGTAAAAATATCATACCCTCCTTTGGCCCAGATCGAGACCGTGCTTCACTCAATCCCTTGACAAACTGCCTCTCCTTACCCATTTGCTGCTGCCAAGATGTGACCGCCCTCAGGAGTAGGGCTCACTAACATCTGTCTGGATAGCACTGCAATCATGACCTCCACTAGCTCCATCGTATCCTTCTCATACAAGAGCATCGTCACTAAGGCCGGGTAAAAAAAGTGAGCGAGGTAAGAGTGAAACGGGTTTTCACGTCTCCCTCCGTCTCTGCAACAACTGCTTCTAACTGACATAGAAACCGTCTGAACACACATCGTGTTCCCACAGATAATCTTCTCTCTGTAACATATCCACGGTTATCATGACTTTCTCATGCAGTACCACCTGTCATAGGTCAAATCCGCCACAGTCACACTTCTTCAAAAACACTGTTCAGATTCACGTTCTTCCCTGTCATGGTTGTCCTAGGGCACGACTAGGAGACCTGATTAATTCAAAGGTCGGATTTGAAAAGATGGGGAGCGGACTTAGTCGTCACCCACCGCAGTTAAATCGTTACTCGAATGTCCAATCAGTCGCCTACAGAACCTGCCTCTGATACCACTTGTTGGGATATAACGCGGAAACTATCCCCTAGGCATAACCAAATAAATACAGAGATACACAAACGCATAAATTTGAACAAACCACTGCATACAAAGTTAATGTAACTGCAATAAAATACATAAAGAAGTGTACCGACGTCCGTTACAGAAAACACCGCGGAGAGCCAGACTCGCTCGATCCGCGGGAGAGAGAATTATCTGGACTGCAATCCGCTAGCACAGCTGACGTACAAGGTTCGCCGAGAACCTTCGCCGTCTGATAACGATCAAACCACCTGCCACCATCGGAGAAGCTCCGTCGAGACCAACTGCACCAGCGCACGCCATCGACACCAAGCCGCACCACCGGAGAAAAACACCATCAAGGCCACTGCACTCTCGCATGCCTTCGCCGCCATGCCCGCACCACCGGAGAGAAACTCTGTCAAGGTCACTGCACCACCGCAAGCCTTCGCCGTCATGCCCGCACCGCCATCATCTCGTCGCTTCGCCTCCATCGCACGGTGTTGCACCCACGACAACCACCGGCGGAATCCTACAGGGGTCTCCCACCCCTCACGGCACCAAGAGCAAGACGACGGCGGCTCCGCCCTCCAACGCTAGCAAAGTCGGCTTCCTCTTACGCCAAAAGAAACCCAGGCGGCTGCTTCACCTCTAAATGATTCAGGGGCTTCATTCACCTCTCCATGGTGAACTATATATATATATTCATATATATTGATGGCTAATGTAATTTTTCCCCTCCACGTGAGGATCTCCTATATATATATCTATATATAAAATTTTGATTTTCCATATTAAGTTCAAGAGAGAGTTCCCTCTCTCCTAAAATAAAACCATTAAATGGTGGAGATTTCTATTTGTGACTCACTAATTCTCATGTCATCCATGGTGTTTCCCCAAAAAGGAAATACTGGATCTGTTTTGAATCCGAATCCGAACCAAAAACATAACACATGCAAGAACTAAAACAATAACAAAATACAAGGCAAGAAAGTTATTGCATTAAGCTCAAAAGACAATCCCCTTCAGCACCCCATTTTTATACTTGATTATTACAAATTCAATAACATTCTATAACATTCTGTAACATTGTATAGCAATAAAAAGTCATATAGCATTCCACGAGTTTCCACAATATTCTATAACGTTCCACAAAGTTTCATAAAATTCCTTGTGATACAAAAAATTCTAAAGGTTCCATGAGATTTCATAATGTTTCAAAAAATCCAACAAGATTTCACGAAATTTCACATCGTTCCAAAACATTTCACATGATTCTATGAGGTTCTATAGTATTCCAAAACATTCTACAAGGCTCCAAGTGATTCCATAGTATTCAAGAAAATTCCATTAGGTTCCATGAAATTCCTTGATGTATTATAACCGTTCATAATCTGACTGAGTTGAGAAACCCATGGAATGTATATGACACTGTCAGTAGCAGGGAATACAACTGCAATGACACGTCCTTGAGAATTGTAAGAAGAAGGTAACGTTTGACCAAATAACTTAGGCTCCGTTTAGAAAGGACCACGCGGTGGTGGCGGTCGTAAACGAATGAGTTAAACCATCATTCGTTAAGGATTATCTAACAAACATCATCTCCTTG
This sequence comes from Platanthera guangdongensis, assembly GCA_039583875.1. Lineage (NCBI taxonomy): Eukaryota > Viridiplantae > Streptophyta > Magnoliopsida > Asparagales > Orchidaceae > Platanthera > Platanthera guangdongensis. Next base: position 20,097,444 of record CM077152.1, read on the forward strand.
AACATAAAAGTGGATGAAGTTCCTTAGGCGGATCGTTAACAAATGACAATTTAACCCCCGTGTTCATGACCACCACCACCATGCCAAACGGAGTCTTAGGTTGCGTATGGCGCGGCTTATCACGGCTTATTTGCTCTGGTGAGGCTGGACAAAAATGTCATTGTCATACCAAAATCTTATGCCTCAAACTAGTTTCTTTTTTGTAACATTTGTGATACCAAACATATATTCTATGAAAATGACGTTTTTGTCCAACCTCACCGGAGCAAATAAGCGGTGTCAAACGCAGCCTTAATCTATTGATGTCTTAGAATGGATTTGATCGGCCTTGTAAGAGTAAACGGCCAGCATCCGAAATTTTGAAGGAATTTTTTTTTATAATATGTCAACGAAGGTACGAGTAGCTCGGGTGGCTCGTCCAACATATAATGCATATGAGGATTTTCGGAAAATCCTTAGAGGAAGAAGGCAAGTTCACGAGTAGTGTTCATGAATCTAGGGTGCAAAAATGCATGAAGATGTGGATCCAACAAATGAGGTGATTTTCAGTCACAAGAGGCGAAGCCGGTGCGTTGTTCCCCAATAGGTCACATATGAATAATGTTGAAGCCAAAAATTGGCCTCAACGAGAGTTCGGACCTTGGGGTGTAGCTAACACCTACTTCTCTCAAACCTTGACTCCTGACAAGCGACTAAGAACCTGGAACTGACCCTAAGCCTCAGCTGGGAGGTCCCTCCACTAACACAGAAGATCTCTGAGCGTTTTCCCTCCAAAGCCAATTGCTGGGCTAGGAATACCTCAGAAAGCACTAGAAGGACTTAGGAAAATATGAAAAACTTGCCTTCTGAGGTATCCTGTGGGTCATATTTATAGATTTTCAGTATCTTGTCTGCCAACAGCGTAATTTCGTTGTGCAAAAAGAGTTAACTGCAGACCCGAGGGTATTCTGGTAATTTTACACGAGGATATTCAGGTACCTTTACCCGAGGGCAATCTGGTAATTTTACCCCCGGCCCGCACTGGGCGGAAGCCCTTCCGCCGCTCTGTAAGTTTTTCGTCTGCCCCATACCAACCTTGAGAGGATCCCGCCTACCGGGCGCAAGCCCTCTCGCATGCCCTGGGCGGGAACCCTCTCGTCCACCTGCTAGTTGACTCGGCCTCTAGGTTTAAGCTAGCCTAAGGGTGACCCAACCCTGGTCCTTTGGGAATCTAGGTTCCACCCAACGAATATGGGGTTGTACACAATCATCGCTCTTTGTGAGCTAGCCTTGCGCTCAGAAAGACACGTCCTACCCCAGATATTCGCTGGGCACTTGCTGACCTGGAAGGAAATCATGAGTGAGCCCCACCTTGGCCCTGTATATATATGCCGCCAGACCAGCTCTCAGGCCACTGTTGTTGCCGTCACCTTCCACTTTAGCTCCCGCAAGGTTGCCAAGATGTATGTCAAGCGTAGCGAGAAGCCACTCTCGAAAGAATTCCAAGACCGTCTCGTCGCGGCTCAGGCGAGAGCCGGTGCCATCTGCGCCGGGGTTGCCACCTGGCTCATGAGCGAGAGGCCGGCCAGCTCGTCTTCCCGGCCGAAGAAGAGGAAGGCTAAGTTGGTTAGGCGAGACCACTCAAAGAAGGATCTTGCCTCGCCCTCCCCGACTCCCGATCGCACCGAGAACCCTTCTTCCCCGTCGAAGGTACTCCTCTCGCTTCACTCTTTGGTGTAACCCCGCTTTGCTGCGTCTGACACGTCTCCCTTCTCGCCGATAGGTCCCGGAAACTGCCGCTGAGAACCCTCCGGCGAATACCGAGTCAGTTCATCCCCTCGGCGAGAACCTGTCGCTGGTCTCGGAGGCCGTTCCCCCGACTACCCAAGTCCAGCCCGCGATCCAACCCAGTAACTTTGTCTGTTAATCTTGCATGGCTTGCCTTCTTTTTGCTGATTCGTTTCCTTGCAGCTCCTTCCATCGACAGCCCAAGGCTCACCCACCGGGCCCCCCAAACTCCCGCGCTCAACGATCCCGAGAACGCAATAATCGGTCTTCCCCTCTCGCCCGGGAGGTTGTTACTATATCAACCGCTCCCGCGTCGGGGTCTCGGCCACCGGCGGAAGGAGGTACCGCTGCTCCCCAACTGGCCGAAACCATCGCGCTGGAGCGCACAACGTACCCCCCGGGACGAGGCAAACCGCTCCACCTCCTTTTTGGAAAAAGCACGGAAGGGCAGTCCGGCCCCTCTCGCTGATCTGCGGCTGAGGGACCGCCCCCTGGCATAGGTAAGCGGTCCTTGCCCAGTCTTTTCACCCTTGCTTGATTTGACTAGATTTTTCCTATTAGATCCGATGGCTGCGAAGGCGGAAGGCGATGAAGAAGAGGGGACGATCTCCCCCTGCCTTACCCCAGCGACATGGAGGAATATCTAGACGCCGACGGGAGCGGCAGAACTCGGCGAAAGCGGATAACGGAAGTCCTGACAAAGCTCGTGGGGATGCGCCAAGCCGATTCGCTAGGGTTGACGAGACTCGAGAAGTCGGTCGAGCGGCGGATGGCTGTGATCGAGAGGGACTACACTCACCTTCTCGGCGAGCAGGAGCGCCAGGTCGAATGCGAGGAGACATCCCCTGGAAGGCATATCGCGCGAGTCCGGGATCAACTGCGCTTGGCCAACCACGGGCTCACCGCCCTGACCTCCTACCACTACCTGCGGGTGCCGCCGAGATCAGGAAGGTGATAACTTCTCAATTGAAGTTATCTAGTCCACTAGTTTTACATAATCGTTGTGATAAATGAGAAGAAATGATTTAAATTAGTATAAATGTCCATAAATTAATAGTCATTTTATTCACGCTTAATTAACTTATTTTGCCTATGTTTTTCTTATTAGAAATGACGTATAAATCGAACCGGCAAAGTAAGTGCAGGAATTATATTTTGGCTGTGCAGTTGTTACAGAAACCTGTTGCAGTTGTTATAACAAGTCTGGGCGGTTTTAAAATTCGAATTTCGAATTTTGCGCCAAAACTAAATATGGAAGGAGACATCTATTGGAAAAGGGCTGCTCGTTTTTAACAGGAGATTTTCATTCCTAAAGGGGACGAAAAATTAGAGAGAGGAGAGGGACCTTAGAGCCATCATCTTGGAGAAGAAGAAGAGGAAGAACGGCTAGGGTTTGGACGCACCGGCGAGAAGGAAGAAGGGTCTAAGCGAGATCTACACGCATATTCCTGCAGCATTAAAACTCATTAAGCATGTTTAGTAAGACTTTCTTTGTTGTGTGGTTTCATTCCTCTAGCATGAACTAATTGTATGGATCTTGTATGATGTGAGTACCTTGTTTTATTGTGATGATTTTACTTTAAATTTATTTTATGGTTGTTTGAATCGCTATCTTTATTGGGTTTATGTTCCTTGTCAGTGGAAATTTTTGAGCAAGCGTTCATCTTCTAATTAGCATGACGAGATTCGAGAGAGGAGTTATGCTAATTTAGGGTTGAATCCGTTATTCTACGCGGCGAGATTCGAGAGAGGAGTTGCATAGTTTCTAATTCAAAATTCCATCTTTTTACTGCGCTGCAAGATTCGAGAGAGGAGTGGCGTAAGTGTGACATAAACTCCAATATAGCGTCAAGAGAGAAAGAGATTTCCTCTTGAGTTAGCATCATTGATTTTTGCTCGTCACATTATTTACTTTCCACCTAAGTTAGAGTTAACTAGGGGAAATTGGGTAACGGAATTCTGAAATCGAGAGACGATGAATTTCAACTTAAAATCGATGCAAGATAGTAATGAAGAGAACCATTAAATATCACTAGAAATCTCATCACAATAGGCAAGAGAAAACAACATGCAAGATCATTTCTCCAACCCTGATAAAAGTATTTTCTAAGAATCGTGTTTAGTTTTATCATTATTAGTTTAAGTTTTCTTTATTATAAAATTAACCCACTAAAGAAAAAGTATCTCACTTGCATTCACGGAACGGGTAATGCTAGTAATTACGAGCACTAACGTTGCACTTCCTCTAGGAACGATAACTCAACTCATCATTTTATTACTTGATTCGACACGTGCACTTGCGTGATTACGTAGATCCATTTTGGCCGTATCAAGTTTTTGGTGCCGTTGCCGGGGAAGCGCAACTGGTTTAGTGTTTTATTTCTCGTAATATTAGTTAAATCTTAGTAGTTGGAGATCAAGTATTTTGTTTTTAATTGTTTTTCTTGTCTTAGCACTTATTTCGAAGCTTTGTGGTGTATGTCAAGTTATAGAAACCCGGAATTGTTGTCACTAAACTTAGAAATAGAGCGCACATGTAGACAAAATCGAAGAAACCGTAGAACGGAAAACATTGATCATCCTGAGATGGATAATAACGGACAACAAGTTATCGATGACATAGAGGGTCACGTGAACCATAACGGGCAAGCGAATCCAAATAATCAACACGTGCCACCTCGAATGACATGTAGGGATTACAACACACCTTTTAGGGGAGGTTTGCACACGAGTATTGCCCGACCACCTATAGAAGCTAATAATTTCAAGATGGACCCTTTCATTATGCAACAAGTTCAACTAAATAGATTTGGGGGTCTTAACCATCAAGATGCAAACTCTCATTTAAAAACCTTCTTAACAATATGCGACATGTTTAAGGCAAATGGTGTGTCCGCAGACGCAATTCAACTAAGAGCATTTCCTTTTTCCTTAGAAGGTCGAGCAAGGGATTGGTTGGACTCTTTACCCGATGATGCTATCACCACATGAGCCCAATTAGAAGATAAATTTTTAAATAAGTATTTTCCACCTTCTAAGACGGCTAAGTTGATTAGAGATATCACTACATTTATACAACATCATGGGGAGACTCTTTACGACGCATGGGAGCGTTTTAAGGAGCTGTTAAGAAAATGTCCACACCATGGGTTAGCACAACACCAACAAGTATCCACGTTTTACAACGGGTTGCAAACCGCAACCATGATTCTAGTAGATGGAGCCGCGGGAGGTTCCCTAATGAAAAAATATCCGGAAGATGCGTACGCCATTTTAGAAGATTTAACGTCTAATAATTATCAAACATATGAAAGACAAGCAACAAGTAATCCAGCAGGGGTGCACCATGTAGATCAAATCACATCCTTAGCCGCCGAAATAGCATCACAATTCAACTTGATTAACAAGAGGCTAGATTCATTATCTAATCCTGCGTCTAGTGCACCACTAACGGTGAAACAATTAAATCTATTAACGGAGGAAGTCAACTATATAGGAGGACAACAGAGGCAAATTCCACCGGGATTTGCTAATCATTATCACCCCGAGTGGCGACATCACCCTAATTTCTCTTGGAGAAATAATCAAGGAGTGAACCAATCGCCGGGATTTCATCAAAATCTGAATCCCACCCAAGGGAATCCTCAAAACAATCCTAGGAAGTTAACTGAAGAAGTTATTGTGGGGATGTTCCAAAAGAATGAGTCTAGGATTGGAGGGATTGAGTCATCTCTAAGATCTTTAGAGACCACATTGGGGCAATTAGCAACCACGTTAAGCAAAAGGCCGATTGGATCATTACCTTCGGATACCATGTCTAACCCAATAAGAGAGGAACCTCCTAATCATTGTAATGCAATCGCTTTAAGGAGTGGGGTGGAAATTCAAAGTGGAGATGGGTTGTTAGAAAAAGCTAGAGATGACGAGAGGAAGGAACAAGGAAATGAACCAAGGGGGATGCAAGAAGAAGAGCCCGTAGAAGTTAAGGAACCGGAGATAGTTGAAGTCCAACCACTAAATAATAAAAAGAAAGAAATCATCTATCCTCCACCTCCCTTCCCATCTAGATTAGCGAAGACAAAGCTCGATAAGCAATTCCAAAAGTTTATGGAAATCTTTAAGAAATTAACTATAAATATTTTGTTTGCTGAGGCTCTTGAACAGATGCCTAGTTATGTCAAGTTTATGAAAGACATCTTATCCAAGAAGAGGAAATTCGTTGAGAGGGAGATAGTCGCCCTAACGGAAGAATGTAGTGCAATATTACAAAAGAAACTACCTCAAAAATTAAAAGATCCAGGTAGCTTTACAATACCATGTTTGATAGGAACAACATTTTCAGGGAGAGCATTGTGTGACTTGGGAGCTAGCATCAATCTGATGCCCTTATCTATTTACACAAAATTAGGCCTGGGAGAAATTACACCAATATCTCTTACTCTACAGTTGGCTGATAGGTCTTTAGCTTTTCCTAAGGGAATTTTTGAGGATGTACTGGTTAAGGTGGATAAATTCATCTTTCCAGCCGATTTTGTGGTGCTAGATATGGATGAGGATAAGGAAGTTCATATTATTCTAGGAAGACCATTTTTAGCCACATGACGCACACTTATAGATGTACAAACGGGAGAGCTAACAATGAGAGTCAACGAAGATGAGGTAACCTTCAATATCCTTAAGGCCATGAAATTCCCTGAAGATAGAGAAGAATGCTATTTAATTAAAGAGGTTGAGGTGCCCTCTAGGTTGACACACGGGGAAGAAGATTTTGATCATAGATTGTTAGACATCTTAGTTAACGACGAGGGTGAAGAAGATAAAGTAATGGAAGAAGTTGTTCACATACTCAATACATGTGAAGGGTTGCCACCATATAAGAGTTTTGAAGTGATAACTAGGACAAGCGAACCAAGAATGATAAAACCTTCTATCATTGAATCACCTAAGTTGGAATTAAAATCACTACCTGAACATCATAAGTATGTATTTCTAGAGGAAGATAACACTCTTCCGGTCATAATCAATGCATCATTAAGAATGGAAGAAAAGTTAAAATTAATTGAGTTACTAAGTGAGTTTAAGGAAGCGATTGGTTGGACTCTTGCCGACATCAAGGGGATTAGCCCATCCATCTGTATGCACAAAATTCTATTAGAAGATGGGGAGAAAGGATCCATCGAACATCAACGAAGGCTTAGTCCTCCAATGAAGGAGGTGGTGATGAAGGAAATCATTAAGTGGCTGGACGCGGGCATTATTTATCCTATTTCAGATATCAAGTGGGTAAGCCCGGTGCATTGCGTACCAAAGAAGGGAGGGATAACACTTGTTAAGAATGAAAATAATGAACTTATACCTACTAGAGCTGTCACGGGATGGAGGATATGTATTGATTATCGAAAATTGAACAAGGTGACTAGAAAAGATCATTTTCCGTTACCATTCCTTGACCAAGTCTTAGATAGATTGGCAGGTGACCAGTATTTTTGCTTCTTGGACGGATATTCAGGATACAACCAGCTTATGGTTGCACCAGAAGATCAAGAGAAGACAACATTTACATGCCCCTTTGGTACATTTGCATTTAGGAGACTACCATTTGGATTATGCAACGCTCCCGCCATATTTCAGCGTTGTATACTGGCAATACTATCCGACCTCATCGCTCGAGGCATTGATCCGGCAGAGTATGGAATCGAGGTATTCATGGACGATTTTTCCATCTTTGGTAAATCGTTCGATGCATGTTTGGCATGTCTGGGGAGGGTATTGGCCCGCTGTGTTGAGACTAACTTAGTACTGAACTGGGAAAAGTGCCATTTTATGGTACGTGAGGGCATTGTATTAGGACATAAGGTATCGAGTCAAGGACTAGAAGTGGATCGAGCAAAGATTGAAGTGATAGAAAAACTTTCTCCGCCAACGAATGTCAAGGTCATTCGTAGTTTCCTCGGTCATGCCGGATTCTATAGGCGGTTCATTAGAGATTTTTCAAAAATCACAAAGCCTTTATGCAATTTACTCGAGAAAGATACACCTTTTATTTTCAATAACGAGTGCTTAGAAGCATTTCAAATGTTAAAAGAAAAATTAATCTCGGCACCCATTGTCAAGACACCCGATTTCTCATTACCCTTCATTCTCTTGTGCGATGCGAGCAACTATGCGGTGGGAGCCGTGTTGGGGCAAATGCACGACAAGGTTTTCCACACCATTCATTATGCTAGTAAGACTCTTATTAACGCCCAAGTGAACTACACAACTACAGAAAAGGAACTCCTAGCGGTGGTTTTTGCGTTCGACAAATTCCGCGCTTATCTGATTAGTTCTACAGTCATAGTTTACACGGACCACGCGGCAATCCGATATCTAGTGGAGAAAAAGGAGGCTAAACCTAGGGTTATTAGATGAGTTCTACTCCTCCAAAAGTTTGATTTTGAGATCAAGGATCGTAAGGGGGCAGAAAACCCGATTGCCGACCACTTATCGATATTAGAGAATGTGTGTGAGAAAGACGTACACGTTGAGATTAAGGAAAGTTTCCCAGATGAGAGTTTACTTGCAGTCACAGAAGGGAGCATCCCATGGTATGCTGATTTCGTTAACTATATAGTTAGCAAAGTTTTTCCACCGGATTTTAGCTACCAACAAAGGAAGCGATTCATTCATCAGGTGAAGTTTTACCTATGGGATGAACCGTATCTATTTAAAATTTGTGCTGATCAAATTATTCGTAAGTGTGTGCCCGAGATGGAAGTTCATAGTATTCTAGAAAAGTGTCATGCATCACCCTATGGAGGACACCATAAGGGAGACCGGACAGCGAGGAAGGTTTTAGAGTCAGGATTCTATTGGCCAACCTTATTCAAGGACTCTCATCACTTTGTAGGACAGTGTGACCGTTGTCAACGGGTTGGAAATCTTCAGCGGGGAGCAAGCATGCCCATGAATGGAATCCTTGAAGTAGAAGTCTTTGATGTATGGGGGATTGATTTCATGGGCCCCTTTGTCAACTCCGATGAAAATTTATATATTTTGCTAGCAGTAGACTATGCGTCGAAGTGGATTGAGGCGATAGCCACCCAAAGGAATGATGCCAAGGTGGTGCAACAGGTTTCTGTAACAACTGCACAGCCAAAATATAATTCCTGCACTTACTTTGCCGGTTCGATTTCTACGTCATTTCTAATAAGAAAAACATAGGCAAAATAGGTTAATTAAGCGTGAATAAAATGACTATTAATTTATGGACATTTATACTAATTTAAATCATTTTTCTCATTTATCACAACGATTATATAAAACTAGGGGACTAGATAACTTCAATTGAGAAGTTATCAGAAGGCGAGGTCGGGGCCGATAGCGTTGGGAGCAGTATTGAACCTCGTAGGGTCTCGCATTGCCTACCCCCAACCTCTCAGCCTACCCTTCCCGCGTTGTACCCCCAAAACATTCGCAATTTTATTATTATTATTGTTTTTAAGGCTCTCGCCCAGCGAGACGCCCTTGATACTTATTTATATGTTCTTTGCTATTTTATCTATCCTGTCGAGTGCCTGATTTTCGTACTTTTTCTGTGTTTCGTACATGTATACTGCCTTGCTCTTACCAGGGACCGCTCCCGAAAGCTTTTCATCCTTTGCAGGTGCGAGAGACGTCGACGAGGCGGGGTGGAATACGAAGAGTCAACTATCAAAATTCGCTAACCGCACTTCCGCCGCCCAGAAGATCCATAATGATTACTTCTCTTTCTATAAATAGGCAAGTCCACCAACAACATTTATTTCTTTTTGATTTCGCGCCTTCGTCCTTCTCTTTACCTTACTCGTGCTGCCCTCTACAACTCAGAGCCTCTCGCCTACTAGTCTTTCCTCTTCCCTTCCACCTTTCATCAAGATGTCTGGCGAGACCGAGGGCCGCTCTAAGTGCGCGCAAACCATCCCGGACCATAACTTTCGCTCTGTCGGTTGACCCAGGAGGAATATCTATCGATAGTTGAGAACTTCATCGCGTCGGAGGCGAACCCTGGGAAGGAGGACAGGGTCAACCTTGCGCCGGAAGGGGAGCTCACAATCCCTTTAGAACATTTCGAGGTAGGGTTCCGCCTACCCCTCTGGCCGTAGGTGCGCCAGGCCCTTCGCTACTACGGGGTAGTGCCAGCCCAGCTCAACCCCAACTCCGTCGCCATCCTGATAGCTTTCGCCTGCTATAAGCGGGCGGGAAGGATCGAGTTCAGCCTGTCCGTCTTCCGGAAGCTGTTCAACTTCCGGTCTAAAGGGGGACAGTTTTCTTTTCTGGGCAATCGGTGAAGACTGGCGGTCTCGCCAACAAAAACCACCATTCGGCCCAGAAATTCATCTTCGTTTTCGGGCCTTTCAGCAATATTCCCCTCACGCTCGTCCAGTATGACGAGGCTACCTACAAGCCTCCCTCCCTTGGAGGGCGAGAGGGCGCCCTTGTCGAGTTCTTCGGGTCGAAGGCTTTCGACGTCCAGTTCCTTCAGCGTGACCTAGACTCTCTTCTGTCAGTCCCTCCCGGAGAAGGTACTTTTTCGGCCCGTTTTCGCAATCCTTCGTCATAGGTTATGAGTTTTAATCATTAAAGCCTTCGCAGGTGAACGGGAATTCCCCTCCGCCAGCCCTTCGATGAGGCTAGGGATTTCTCCAGCACCTTGGCTCTCGCCAAATCCGGTGCCTAGGCCTGCCGAAAGGAGCCCAGCTCCTCATCCGCACCAAGTGGCCGAAAGCGGAAGCCCAACTCCCCTCCTCCGGCTCCTCCCAAGAAGAAAATAAGCGCGGCGGACAAGGGCAAGTCCCTCGCCGAGACCCCGGCCGAGACCCCACCTGCCGCTGGCGAAGCGACTGTCGCAGGGCAAGCTGCCGAGACCCCCGCCAAGGCTCTCACCAAGCCAGTGCCGAAAGGGCATCGGAACTTTGACATCGGCGGGAAGTTCGTTGATGAAGAGGGTCAGCCCCTGCTCTAGTGGGACCCCGAAGCCAACCGGGTTTCAGTCTCCTCACTTCTCCCCACCTGGGCGGAGCGAGACACAGTCACCCGCGAGGCCTTCGCGCTAGGCTTCGGGCTTTACAACCGGAAATATGCTCGCGCGTTCGACCAGGAGCTTACCCGGTCTCTCGCCTACGACACCGCCAGAGCCCAGATGCACGCGTTTGTGCTCGCGCACAAGACTGCGCGTCGTGGCATCACCCTCGAGTGCAACCTTGTCGACGCGATCAAATCAAGGGAAACCACCGTTGCTGAGACGGCCACCCCGTAGGCTGAACTAGCGGCTTCCCAGTAGCTTCTCACCATTCGCCCGACGGCTGAGGTATGTAAACCTTCAAAGGCCTTTCGCCTTACGACAATCTCATGCTAATTCTAACCCCAAAATCCTCGCAGGATTCCGCCCAGGCCCAGCTTTTGCGCGCAAGGGCGGCCGACCTCGAATGCGAGAACAAGTTGTTGAAGACGGAGCTCAAGTTTGCGCAAGGAGTCAAGGCGCCGGTCCCGCCTTCCCTGGCTGAGAGGCTCAAAAGTCGTCACTTCTCAGAGTACGAGATCGAAGTGATGATGCAGGAGAACGTGCAGAAGGCGTCTGCGATAGTGATCAATGTGTTGCAGGAATCGGGCTTCTTGAACGAAGGTGGCGAGACCCTCACCGCGTGCGGGATCCTGCCCTGGCTGTTCTAACCCATCCCCAAGCCTGTCGGGGAGGAAGAATCTCAAGGCGGAGATGAGGCATTGGATCGCGGCTAGAGCGACGGGTTCGGCGGCGAATCCTCCAGCGAGAGCTCCAGCGGGAACCCCAGCGGCTCTGTCTGACGGCCTCTTGCCCAACTCCTCCTTTTACTTTGTAATTTCCTTCTTTCCTTCATTTCTTCTTTGAATTTTTATGTAATGGGCGAGATGCCTAGGAACATGCAACGTCTTGGGATACATGTATATAAAAAGTTTGATCTCTGCTTTTCGCCGAAAGGCTTTTAATTCATGTTCATCCGCTTTTTTGTGTTGTTATCGTTCGCAAATGTTTTCGCGGCCATGTTTGGACCCAATGCTCTTAGGCGATGACCGCGGCTCGTTCATTGCGTAGATTATCTAAGTTGATTTCGCCGAGAGGGGTAAACGAATAGACTTGCCGGGAAGCATTTGCCGAAATGCTGAGCTGAGAAGCCATGAGTTCTTCCCTCTTAACTTTGACTGGTAATGGCTATCTGCAACCCTCACTAGTAAGGCTCTTTGCAATGTTCGTCCTGGCTCCAGTTGCCCCGTCAGCTAGGTGAGAACCTGACGGCGGGAGTGAACCTTAATTTAGTTATTCTTCCTTTCCGTTTCGTCACCGGGCGAGCCTTCAGCCCGGCCGGCTTGATGGGAGCCCGGTCAGCGGGCCCACCTGGTGCCACCAGAAACCACAAATCATATCCCTTTCCCCCCAAGCGAGCCTACGACCCTGCCAGCTAGTGAGAGTCTGACAGCGGGTCTACTCGGGGCCGAGTGCATCTTCCAGCCCTGCCAGCTAATGGGAGCCTGCGCAGCGGGATCCTCTCGGGGTCTTGCAAACTACCAACCTCTTTCCATTTCCCCCTAAGCGATCCTACGGCCCTGCCATCTAGTGAGAGCCTGACAGCGGGTCTACTCGGGGCCGAGTGCGCCTTCCAGCCCTGCCAGCTATTGAGAGTCTGACCAGCGGGATCTTCTCGGGATATTCCCTTACCCCCCAAGCGAGCATACGACTCTGTTAACTAGTGAGAGCCTGACAGTGGGTCTATTCGGGGTCGAGTGCGCCTTCCAGCCCTGTCAGCTAATGGGAGTCTGACAGCGGGATCCTCTCGGGGTCTTGCAAACTACCAACCTCTTTCTCTTTCCCCCCAAGCGAGCCTAAGACTCTGTCAGCTAGTGAGAGCCTGACAATGGGTCTACTCGGGTCCGAGTGCGGCTTCCAGCCCTGCCAGCTAATGAGAGCCTGAGCAGCGAGATCCTCTCGGGGTATTCCCTTACCCCCCAAGCGAGTCAACGACCCTGCTAGCTAGTGAGAGCCTGACAGCGGGTCTACTCGGGGCCGAGTGCACCTTCCAGCCCTGCCAGCTAATAGGATCCTGACAACGGGATCCTCTCGGGGTCTTGCAAACTACCAACCTCTTTCCCTTTCACCCCAAGCGAGCCTACGACCCTGCCAGCTAGTGAGAGCCTGACAGCGGGTCTACTCGGGTCCGAGTGCGCCTTCCAGCCATGTCAGCTAATGAGAGCCTGAGCAGGGGGATCCTCTCGGGGTATTCCCTTACCCCCCAAGCGAGCCTACGACCCTTCCAGCTAGTGAGAGCCTGACAGCGGGTCTACTCGGGGCCGAGTGCGTCTTCCAGCCCTGCCAGCTAATGAGAGTCTGAGCAGCGAGATCCTCTCGGGGTATTCAAAATCACAAACTTTCTTTCCAATTCTCAAAAGAAACAAACATGAGACAATTCAATGAATTCATTAAAAAAAGAGTTACAATCTTACCACCCACTAAGGGTAGAAGCGCTTCAGGTCGTCGCCACTCCATGTGTGGCTGATGAGAACCTCTTCCACATTCTGGAGGTGGTATCCCCCTGACCCCAAAGCCTTTTTTATAGTGTAGGGTCCTTCCCAATTGGGGTTGAGCTTACCAACGGCCGCCGACCTTCCTGCGGCGTCGACTTTCTTCAGGACTAGATCCCCCTCCCTGAACTGCTTGATTCTGATGTGTTTATCAAAGTACCTAGCCATTCGCCGCTTGACCTCCTCTTGCCTGACCGCGGCCACATCGCGAAGTTCTTCCACCATATCCAATGAGAGCCGCAGCTCCCCTTCATTCTCCTCCCTCCATGTCTCATCTCCTCTGCTGGCGGCTGCCACTCGTGGGGATCGAACCTCAAACTCCACAGGCAGGACCGCCTCACAGCCATGCGAAAGCTTGAAAGGGGTCTCTCCAGTGGCCGTGTTCGGGGTTGTCCGCAAAGCCCACAACACCGAGGGGAGCTGCTCCACCCAGCTCCCCCTCAAGTTCTTCACCTTCTTTTTGAGCAAGTTTACAATGATTTTGTTTGTCGCCTCCACCTGGCTGTTGCTCCTTGGGTGGTGGACGGAGGCAAACCTGAGGTCGATCCCTAGCTGGGTGCAGAAGCTGACGAACTCCTCACTGGCAAACTGCGGCCCATTGTCCGTGACAATGACCTGAGGCAACCCGTGCCTAAATATGATCTCTCCCCAAACGAAATTCCTAATGACCTAGGAGGTTACCTTGGTCAACGCCTTGACCTCTAGCTATTTTGAAAAGTAGTCAATCAGGACCAAAAGGAACCTTCTCTGCCCGCTGGCTGGAGAAAACGGTCCGACTAGATCCATCCCCCAGATGGCAAAAGGTCATGGCGTCGTGATGTTTCAGAGCCTTTGAGCGGGCAAGAGTTGGAGGGGGCGTATAGTTGACACTTTTGGCACCTCCTCGCAAACTCCGTCGCATCCTTCCTCAGGGAGGGCCAGAAGTATCCCTGCCTAACTACCCTTGCTTCCAAAGTCCTTCCCCCGGAATGACTGTCGCATTCGCCCGAGTGCACTTCCTCCAGGATCCTTGGGATCTCTTCCTCTGTCACACATCGTGTCAGGAGCCCTGACAGCATCTTCTGATGTAACCCTAGTTCATGCATGAGGTAGTGTGTCGCTTTGTACCGGAAGCCTTTCGCCTCCTTGGTCCCTTCAGGAAGGTTGCCTGTAGTGAAGAAGGCTATGAAGGGATCCACCCACGAGGGTCGCCGATCTACTTCCATCAACACCCCCTCCCCAATTGCCGGATGAAACAGCTCGGTCAAAGTCCCCCCCCTGGGGGGGGGGGGGGTCCAAACTTGGCCAATCGGTCGGCCGCTTCATTCTCCTCCCTGGGGGCATGCTGGATTGAGAACGCTCGGAACCCATCAACAATCACCCTCATCTTGGATAGGTACTTCAGGACGGTGGGCTCCCGGGCTTCATATTCACCCCTGATCTATGACGACACCACTAATGAATCCGTAAGCACTTCTACGTCATGAATCTCAAGCTCTTTGACCAACCGCAACTCGGCTATGACAGTCTCACACTCCGTTTGATTGTTTGTGATCGGGAAGTGCATCATCACTCTTTGCTTTATGATGACCCCCTGAGGGCTTACCAATACTACCCCTCCCCCCAGGGAATGCTTCCTTGGGGATCCGTCAACGAACATCTTCTATGCTTCTCTCGACAGTGCTTCCTCTCCCTCCATCTCTATGACGTAGTCAGCCAAGAAATCAACCACTGCATGCGCCTTGATGGAGAGCCTTGGTACAAAGGTGACGTCAAACTCGTTGAGCTCGATGGACCACTTGGCCAACCGCCCTGAGAGCTCCACCCCCTCAAAAATCTTGCGCAGTGGATGGTCTGTCACCACCTTAATTGAATGAGCTTGGAAATACGGCCTGAGCTTCCTGGCCGAAGTGATCAGAGAGAAAGCCAACTTCTCTAGGATGGGGTAGCGGAGCTCCGCCATCTTCAAGATTCTGTTGACGTAGTAAATTGGCAGTTGTTTCTTCTCATCTTCCCTTACCAATACAGAACTTACAGCCTCTGCCCCTACCCGCAGATACAACGCTAGGTCCTCCCCTTCCTTCGGGCTTTGAAGGAGCGGCGCTTGGAATAGTTAAGCCTTCAATGTCTCCTCACATTCCTCTGTCCACTCAAAACTTTTGGTTCCCCCGAAGCATCTTGAAGAACGGTGAACACTTCTCCCCGGCACTGGAGAGAAACCGACTCAACCCGGCGAGCTTGCCCGCCAAACGCTGAACCTCTTTGGCGTTGCGAGGTGATTCCAACTCCACGATGGTCTTTACCTTATCCGGATTAGGCTCTACCCCTGCTGGGGTCAGAAAGTGTCTGAGGAATTTGCCTTAGCTTGCCCCAAAGACACACTTCTGGGGATTCAGCCTCATCTTAAACTTTCGCAGCGTTGCGAATGTCTCCTCCAGGTCAAGTAGGTATGAACCCACATCCCCACTCTTCACCATGAGGTCATCAACATAAACCTCCAGGTTCCTACCCCTCTGACTTTTGAACACCCGATCCATCATGCGTTGGTAGGTAGCCCCTGCGTTCTTTAGCCTGAAGGGCATCATCTTGTAGTTAAAGCATTCATCCCTTGTAATGAAGGAGACATCCTTGACGTCAGGGGGATGCATTCGAATCTGATGGTAACCTGAAAAAGCATCCAAAAAACTCATAATAGAAAAACCAACGGCTGAATCAACCAGCGTGTCGATCCGAGGCAGGGGTTAGCAATTCTTAGGGCACGATTTATTTAATAAAGAGAAGTCCACACACATACGCCACCTCTCATCCCCCTTTTTTACCATTATCACATTGAAGACCCAGTCTGGATACTGGATCTCCGAGATGAAACCTGCGTCGAGAAGCTTCTTGACCTCCTCGCGGATGGGCTCCTCCAGCTTGGTGGCGATGATCCTCACCTTTTGGCGGATGGGACGTGTCTTGGGATCCAAGTTCAGACGGTGGCACGCCACATCCACGTCGATGCACGGCATGTCTGCCGCGCTCCAGGCAAAGACGTCGACATTCCTCTGGATGCACTCCCGCATCCTCGCCTGGTCTTCTGGGCTCAAGCCGCCGCTGACCCGTACCCTCTCTGTCTTCCCTGCCTTGGTGAAGACCTCCATCTGCACGACCTCCTCTGCCGGCTCCAGCCGGGACTGCTCTCGGCCGGCTCTCTCCTCCTCATGCCTAAACTCTTCCTACCCTCCTATTTCCTCCATCTCCATCGCCTCCAACGGGCTCTCCCCTGGCAACTCCACTTCTCCACCCATCTGGGCCTCACCCCCAGCTTCTCCCCCTACCCCCGGCTCCTCCGAA
Source organism: Platanthera guangdongensis (assembly GCA_039583875.1). Lineage (NCBI taxonomy): Eukaryota > Viridiplantae > Streptophyta > Magnoliopsida > Asparagales > Orchidaceae > Platanthera > Platanthera guangdongensis. The sequence continues at coordinate 20,114,097 of CM077152.1, forward strand.
GCCTTCTCTCCAGCCTCCCCTGGCTCGCTAATTCCTTCTCCACAACATTCACTGCAGTCTCCTCTCCAGCCTCACCTAGGCTCACCTCCCCCTCCTCTGTAACTTCCTCCTGCGTCACCATTGTCATCTCCCTCTCTAGATCCTCCTCCTCGGTCATCCAAGAAATGGTATTGACGGCAGTCACATAGCACTGTCGCGCCACCTTCGGATCCCCCCTGATCCGGACCTGCACTCCTCCGCTACTGAACTTGAGACACTGGTGAAACGAGGAGGGAGCGCAATGAAAGGCATGAGAGGGCACCCAAAAATTGCGTTGTAGCTGCTCGGAGCGTCAATGATGACGAACCGACGGTTCCTCAACCCCCCCCCCCCCCCAACGTCACATGCAGCCCCATCCCTCCTTCAACTTCCTTCTGCTCCCCCGAGAACCCAAACAACGGCCCATCCGAGGCTAGAACCCTCCGAGCCTCCACCTTCATCTCATCGAAAGCTTTTTTGAAGATCACATTTACAGAGCCCCCATTGTCTACCAGGATCCTGGAGACCGTGAAATTTTCTACTGTCATCTGGATCACCAAGGCGTCACAGAACAGGTCTTCGTAGTCGGGCATTTCCTTTGCCGAGAAAGTGATTTTTTCTTCCTGAGGGGGAGTCTGGGAGGTCGAGGCGACGCTCCTTCGATACATGGTTTGGAAGCTCCCCTTATGGGTGGCTTCGATCCCCACTCCCCCATGGATCACCCTGATCCCTACTCGGACTCCCACATTCACCCGGTCCTCACATCTATCCTCTCCTCCTCCTTGCAGAACTTCCTCAATCCTCACAAGCGGCTGTTGCTGGACCTGCCACCTAGCCCCTCTCATCTCCAAAAACTCTGAACAGGTGGCCGTTGCATGACCCTCCTCCTGATGGAAGTCACAAAAGGGAAACCCCACCCTGCCTTCTCTTCTCCTCGCTCATCCTCGAGCTCCTCTCCTTCCTCCTCTTTCTCTCACGATCTCCATAGCTTCCTGCTGCGGCGAGAGGGGGGCCCTCTATCCCTGCCTCCAGGCCGGCTGATTGAATCTCCTTTGCTCGCGGAAATTGTCCCTTCCTTGGAGACCACCACCCTGCCCCTGTGGGTGACCTTCCTGTGGCCTCCAACCCAACCTGTTGTTCGGCTCGTACTGCCCCCAACCATGGTATTGCCCCTGACCTCGGGGTTCCACCCTTCTTCTCTCCTCTCTCTGCTCCCTCTGTCTCCCTGCTTCTGACTCCTTCACATCATCCTCTGCCAACTTGGCTAGCTTCTTGGCAAACGCCAGATTGGCAGCCTCGATCTTGATCTCCTTCGCCGACCTCTCCATCAGCTCTTCGAAGGAGAGGGGGGAACTTCAGTTCCATGCTAAAGAAGCTTGGCCTAAACCCTGGGGTGAAGACAAGCATCATGGTGTACCACGACATCTCCTGGACCTGCAAAATTTCTTCCTGGAACCTATCCACATAACGTCTCAGCCCCTCTTCTGGCTTCTGCTTGATGTCAAACAAGCACTCCGCTCCTTTCTTCCTCTTCTTGGATGTTGAGAACCTTAGCAAGAACCAGCGTCGCAGATCCTCAAAACAGTAGATTGAACTCGCGGGCAACTGGTGGAACAAGTCTTTGGTCTTCTCCTTCAGAGTCATGTCGAAGAGCCTACACTTGAAGGCATCCAACATTTGCATTATAGAAACAACATCCTCGAACCACTGCACATGCTACACCGGGTCGTCCCGGCCGGTATAGTAGGACATGTCTGGCTCCCGGAACCCCTCCGGAACCGGAGCCGAGATGATAAGCTCACTAAAAGGGGTCCCGCCCCCAGCCTGCCGAGAGGGCTCGTCCCGCGACCTTGGCTCGTTGGCCCTGTCCGCACTGGTCTGCCCGGGGAATAGCTCCCGCCCGGCGACATCCCTCTCGGCAACCTCCGACGGAACCTCCTTCCCAAGGCGCTGCCCGGGAGCGTTCTCGCCCAGTGACGGGGCCGCCACCACCGGAACCAAGGGTGTTGTCCCCTCGCTTCTTGCTGAGAAGGCCAAGTGGATGATCTGTAGGACCTCCCGTCTGAAGTCCTCCAACATCCCCAACGTCACCCCACTTCCCCGAGAGGGCGAACCTCCCGAGCCAGCTCCTTCTCCTTCACTCTCAGTCATGAGACTTGACTTGAGATTTTCCTGTATCAGCTACGGTCCACGCTCACCACACCGGAAATGTTGAAGCCAAAAACTGGTCTCAACGAGAGTTCGGACCTTGGAGTGTAGCTAACACCTACTTCTCCCAAACTTTGACCCCTGACTAGCGACTAATAACCTGGAACTGACTCTAAGCCTCAGCTGGGAGGTCCCTCCACTAACCCGGAAGATCTCTGAGCGCATCCCCTCCAAAGCCAATTGTTGGGCTAGGAGTACCTCAGAAAGCACTAGAAGGACTTAGGAAAATATGAAAAACTTGCCTTTTGAGATATCCTGTGGGTCATATTTATAGATTTTCAGTATCTGGTCTACCAACAGCGTAATTCCGCTGTGCAAAAAGAGCTAATTGCAGACCCGAGGGTATTATGGTAATTTTACCTGAGGGTATTCTGGTAATTTTACCTGAGGGTATTCTGGTAATTTTACCTGAGGGTATTCTGGTAACTTTACCCGAGGGCAATCTGGTAATTTTACCCCCGGCCCGCACTGGACGGAAGTCCTTCAGCCGCTTTGTAAGTTTTTCGCCTGCCCCATACCAACCTTGAGGGGATCCCGCCTACCCGGGCGCAAGCCCTCTCGCATGCCCTGGGCGGGAACCCTCTCGCCTACCATGGGCGGGAACCCTCTCGTCCATCTGCTAGTTGACCCGGCCTCTAGGCTAAAGCTAGCCTAAGGCTGACCCAACCATGGTCCTTTGGGAATCTAGGTTCCACCCAGGGAATATGAGGTTGTACAAATAACATGAGGTGATTCTCCATGTAGTGGAGTCATCCGAGTTGACAATGTTGTCTGGAGCAAGCACACTCTCCGACAATCTCGCATCATCTTCATTTCTAATACTAATCATTGCTAATCACTAGCTCCATGTCCACGCCCATCGAACATTTTAGGATGTAGGGTCCTGATTTGTTCATGGAGTATGGATCTAGCTCTTACTAGAGGCCCACAGTCAGAGAATCAAATGGAGAGGTCGGAGCGATAAACTTAATTAAAAAAATTCATTATAATCCTCCATTATTAACCTTTCGAAAAATAAGTACATGATGAAACATAACTCCAAAAAGAGGAGTCGACTGAGAAACTCTGATGCGGGACGGATGTATGGTGAATGTGCAATTGTTGCCTAAGGAAAATCTAATGAATGTGTGTGTGCAAGTGCAGAGTTGAGGGGAATCTAAATGATGTGATACACAAGAAATTGTCCAACAATTAAATAATCATAAATTCTGAATTTAATAAAGAAATTTTCAAACTACAATTAATATTAGAGTACTAAATAAACAGGAAACTGCTAATCAAATTAAAGGTAAAAATACTTCAATTAAATATTAGGAGAATAAATCACGCAAACATAACAAGTAATAGACAAACAAATACGAATTAATATCTAAATAGCATTATTGTTCACCCAAATATTCAACAACTAATAAAAACTTTGTACAAAAACATACTGATGGAGGGCTTCTAAATAGCATTATTGTTCACTCAAATATCTTAAATTTGTGGTGGTAAGAAACATTTTAGCATTTATACCTATATTATCAAGTTATAATGTGCTCGAGTGCATTTCACAAATCTTTAGATGTGTGATATTGAAGTAAAACAATGTATAGACAATTGGATAAATCTTGAAGTATACGGTTCCTACAATGACATTCTACATCAACCAGATCTCTATAAAGAAGACGCCTAACATAGGTTTTAGTTGTGTTGGCACTAGAAGAAGATGGTGATGGAAGTTAAGAAACTATTGAGGTTGCAGTTGTGTTGGCACTAGAAGAAGATGGTGATGGAAGTTAAGAAACTATTGAGGTTGCAGTTCCATTGACGTTTGTGTTTTCGGTCTGTTCTGAAGGTGCAAGTTTGAAAATAGCAGATAATAATTCAAGCGTGTTTAATCAATATTCAACTTGTGCTTGACACCAGCGAAAACTAGTTCTGTTATACCTTTCCGATTTGATCTCCGCGGATCGTTGGAATTGCAAGATGTCATATAAAAGCTGGAATAAAATAAATCACAGCACATAAGAAAATAAAGAAAACTATATTTTCTTTATTTTAGAAATTTATTTATTTATTATTCTTGAACTTTTCAAGGAATACGAAATAACAAGTTCTCATTGGTACTAGGCGGTTTATGGGATGATAGCTCAAAACAGCCCTTTCGCAAGACGTTAAAATGTGAAAATAACTTCTTTTTATTGATAAAATATTTGTTATATGATAAAATAATTTTAATTTACCTTAAGAAATAAATAATAAAAATTTATACTTTTTTAAGAATTTTTCGAATATAAAATGAGTATTTAAAATGATATGAAATAAAATGTTATAAAAAAATTAGGGAAATCAAGTTTGGGTAAGACGAGTGATTACTGCCTTAAAGAAGTTGCATGGTTTCAAACGATGTTCATTTCTGCAAATTACAATGTCCGGTTGGATCCCGAAACTATGATGTGCACGGATACTGAAAAACACAGAGTACCTGAACTTCTACTAGACTAAGCAAACGTAGAATAGAAAGAAACTAGAATGGAAAGTGTTGGAAAAGCTCATATAACAAAGGGCCAATGACACATTCCTTTGTATTTTATTATTATTTTCTCTCATCTCTTTAGTCTCACATCATGTATAGGACTTTCCTCTCTCTTTCTCCCTCCTATAAATATATACTCATACTTTGTATTTGATACTTGAGAAATTACATACAAGGTTCACGTTTTTCTACATGGTATCAGAGCTCGCGGTCTCCTTGTCCGGCTAAAATTTTTTTTAGCCGCCTCTATCCGCGGTCTTCTTGCGGTCTCCGCGGCCTCCTTGTGGTCTGCCTTTGCCTCATACTGCAACCTCCTCGCGGTCTTCTTTTTCTACCCGCTCACCTGCTTGCGGTCTCGTTTCTTTCTCCTCCGTGGCTCCACCTTCTCTTCCCTTCTCCTCCCTCTTATAGACTTCTCCATTCTCTTACGTGGGCCCACTCCTCTTTGACCGGCGGCCTCTTCCGGTTTTTGTTTGCATGGCCTTCTGCTTTCCGTAGACTTATCTTGCACTATGGTGTTCCTGACGGTCTCCCTTGTGGTCCCTGCGGTCTGCTGGTTCCAAGGCGTTCTCTTTCTATCCGCTGCGGGCTCCCTTTTCTATCCGCTGCGGTCTCTTATTCTTGGTCGTGGCGTCTCTTGCCGCTGGTGCTTTGTTGTCGTGATCGCTGCAGAGTTCTCCTGTCTGATCTGCAGTCTCCTCCTACCATTACGGACCTCCTCTGTCCGCTTGGCTTGTCCTCTATCCGCTGCGGTCTCTTCGTGCGGCCTGCCTCTGTTCGTTGCGGTCTCTTCGCGTGGATTGTCTCTGTCTGCTGCGGTCTCTTCGCGCGGCTTGTCTCTGTCCGCTGCGGTCTCTTCGCGCGGCTTGTCTCTGCCCGCTGCGGCCTCCTTTCCTTTCGGGCTCTACACTTCGGTCGCGGCTTCTTTCTTGCCGCTGGTGCGACCACACCGTGACCGTGCGACCTGCAAACTTCTGCCTCGGCCTTCTCCTTCTCGTCGCGACCTCTCTGGTCGCCGTGCCTTCGTTCTGTTCCTCTGGGCTCCGCATTTTGGTCGCGGCTTCGTCCTTGCCGCCGGTGTGTTCACACCGTGACCGTGCGGCCTCGCATCTATTCGCGATGTCTCCCCTACTCGCGCGGCCTGCTCTGGGCTCCGCATTTTGGTCGCGGCTTCCTCCTTCCCGCTGGTGTGTTCACACTGTGACCGTGCGGGCTCGCCTCTGTTCGCGCGGTCTCTACTACTCCCGCGGCCTCCTCTCTGTCTGGGGTTCTTGCTCGTCTGGGTTGTTCGCGCGGCCTTCTTCTTCTGTTCGCTGGTCTTCTCGCCTAGCCGTTGTTTGTCTCCATGGATTCTCCTTCTGACTCTCGGGGATGAGGTCGGGGTGGCCGGCTGCGACCTAAGTGTTCCTTCTGCGACAAGGACGTGCACCTTGAAGCTACGTGCTATCGCAAGCATGGTCGTCCTCCTCGTCCGCTGGCCTCTGTTGCTATCACCGACACCTCTACCCCTCGTACTAACCTTGATGAGGTTCGCCTTCAGCTCCAGCATCTCCAGGGCCTGCTCAGCCGCCCGCCTGCCTCGATTGCCTCCGCTGCCTCCATCTCCAATGAAGGTATCGCCTGCCTCTCCACTGGCACGTGATGGATTGTGAATTCTGGTGTTACTCATCATATCACCTCTGTTCGACCACCTCAGTACTTGTCATCTCCTCATTCGAAGTACATTACTGTGGTCAATGGGGCAGTTGTCCCTGTCTCTGGCTGTGCTGATATTCTTCTCACCTCCTCGCTTTCCCTGCGCTCGGTTCATGTTCCGAGATCTCCATTCAATTTACTTTCTGTTGCTCGTCTCACTGCTGACTTACATTGATCTGTGACATTTACTTCTTCTTTTCTGATACATGATCAGCAGACGCGGACTATCATTGGTAGGGGGCAACTGCAGAACGGGCTCTACCTTGTAGATAGCTCTCCTACTCTCCTCGCATCTTTCTCCTCCGAGGATTGACATCGGCGTCTTGGTCATGCTCCTCTCCCTATCCTCCAGAAGGCTCTCCCCGATATCTCTCTTCCTGCTTTTCAGTGTGAAACATGTATTTTTTGGCAAACAACCTCGTTCATCTTTTCCATCTCATTGTACTCGGAGCTCTGCTCCTTTTGTTTTGGTACACTCCAATATATGAGATCCGTACAAGATTCCTAGTATTTCTGGCTACCGTTATTTTCTTACTTTTATAGATGACTATTCTCGCATGACATGGTTGTATCTCCTTCGTGATCGTTCTGAGCTTCCCCGCGTATTCCGGGCCTTCTTGGTTGAGACACACTCAATTCTCCGTGCCCATCAAAACTCTTCGCAATGATAATGCGTGCAGGTACACTGGCCATGATTTCGCGACCCTCAGCTCTGAGTTTGGGGTAATTCACCAAACGTCTTGTGCTTATACCCCTCAGCAGAACGGTGTCGCGGAGCGTAAAAATCGGCATCTCCTTGATGTGGCTTGCTCTCTTATGCTTCAAATGCGGGTTCTTAAACCCTATTGGCACTTTGCACTTTCCACGGCCAGTTTTCTCATCAACCGTCTCCTGTTCTCCGTCCTCCACAATGCTACTCCGTTCAGCCTCTTATTTCCCTCCACTCCGGCCTTCTCGCTTACTCCCCGCATCTTTGGGTGCACGTGCTACGTTCACACCCTAGGCCCGTCTACGGACAAGTTGGATCCCCGTGCGGCCAAATATGTCTTTGTGGGCTATTCACGCACTCAAAAAGGTTGCGCGTGCTATTCACCCATTATCCGCAAGGTGACTATTTTTGCTAATGTCACCTTTCGGGTGGATCTTCCTTTTTTCTCTGCTCCGGATCCAGCACCTTTTACTGAGCCCGTCGTGCGCCCTGTCATACCTGTTCCTGAGCCCGTCGTGCACCTTTCTCCACCATCTCTCCCTCCTGCCCAACCTTCAGCTCTTCCCAAGCCGCCTGTCATCCAGGTCTATTCTCGCCGCTCTTCTCGTCTCGTTACCCCACTACAGTCGGCTTCAACCTCTGATGCTCCGCGGCTTACTGCTCCGACTCCAGTCTCCACCTTTCATCTCATGGCGAATTATGTCTCTCTTCATCCCCTCTCCACGCCACTTCGTCACTTTGACATATCATTATTCTCTATTTTTGTGCCTAATTCTGTGCAGGAGACTCTTCAACATCCCGGCTGGCGGGCCGCTACGGAAGAAGAAATGACGGCCCTTTGGGCTAACCAAACTTGGGTCCTCGTCCCTTTACCTTCCGGTCAGACAAGTGGGTTTTCGTCATCAAACACGCTCCTGATGGCACCATTGACCGTCTGAAGGCCCGCCTGGTGGCCTGTGGCTTCACTCAACAACAGGGACTTGACTATGAGGAAATCTTCTCTCCGGTGGCCAAGCTCAACACCGTTCGCGTCCTTCTCTCAGTGGTCGTGTATCGCCACTGGCCCCTTCATCAGTTGGATATCAAGAATGCGTTCCTGAATAGCGATCTTCAGGAAACCGTCTACATGCACCATCCTCCCGGGTTTGAGACCACGGGGGAGTCTCGTGTGTGTCTTCTGAAGAAATCCATCTATGGTCTCAAACAATCCCCCCGGGCATGGTTTGACAAGTTCAGTAAGGTTATTCGGGACATGGGTTTCACTCGGAGCTCAGCAGACGTCTCCCTATTCACGCGACACCGGGCAAGAGGAACTGTTCTTCTGTTAGTTTATGTTGATGACATCCTACTTATTTAGGATGACTCGAAGGGGATTCAAGTGGTCAAACAACACCTTAGCACCGTGTTTCAGACAAAAGACCATGGGCATCTCGCTACTTCCTCGGTCTTGAGGTCGCAAGACGTCCGGATGGACTTGTCCTCTCCCAACGGAAGTATTGTCTTGACCTCCTCAAAGACGCTGGCCAGTCTGGATGCAAGCCGGCAATTACTCCAATGGATGCAAATCACAAGCTATGTGCTCATGCCTCTGATGCTGATCTGCTTCTCCAAAACCCGGAATACTATCGATGTCTTGTGGGAAAATTGATCTACCTAACGGTCACAAGGCCGGATATATCGTTCGTTGTTGGGGTTGTCAGTCGATTCATGCATGCTCCCCGAGTCTCTCATCTTCAAGCTGTTGAACGTATTTTTCGATACCTTAAAGCAGCTCCGGGTCAAGGACTGGTCTACAAAACCTCCACCTCTATCCCAACATTGGTTGCATATTCAGATGCTGATTATGCTGGCTCCTTGGACGATCGGCAGTCAACCAGTGGTTTTTGTACATATTTTGGAGGTCATCTCATTACATGGAAAAGTAAGAAACAAACAATGGTTGCTCGATTTTCAGCGGAAGCTGAATACCGATCGATGACATCAGTTGTCTCAGAACTCACATGGCTTGAAAGCCTCCTTGCTGATCTGGGGTGAAACTTCCCTCTTCTATTGCTCTATTTTGTGACAGTTAAGCGGTCATACACATAGCAAAGAATCTGGTCTTCCACGAACGCACGAAACATATCGAAGTAGACTGTCATTTTATTCGGGAGAAAGTTCAAATGAAGAAACTAGACTTAAAGCATGTTTCGGGCACTGATCAAGTTGTTGATATTCTCACAAAGGCTTTATAGAGTATCTTATTTTATCAGTGTCTGTCCAAGTTGGGTGCATATGACTTGTACGCTCCAGCTTGCGGGGGAGCGTTGGAAAAGCCCATATAACAAAGGCCCAATGACTCATTCCTTTGTATTTTATTATTATTTTCTCTCCTCTCTTTAGTCTCCACATCATGTATAGGACTTTCCTCTCTCTTTCTCCCTCCTATAAATATGTACTCATACTTTGTATTTGATACTTGAGAAATTACATACAAGGCTCACGTTTTCCTATAGAAAGAATAAGAATATAAGAGAAAAAGATGAGAGAAATTTTATTGTGTCAATCTCATATTTCAGAAGGTTGTTTATAAGCTGAAAAATAATTTCAGAATTTATTAAAATAAAGATCTAAATTATCGCACACGAGCAAGCACACTACTTTTAAGCTTTTCTCCATTTAGTGATAAACACTAAAAAAAATTCCAACATGATCTTCATATGATCTTTATGTTGGAATCTTGTGATCTAAAAGTAGATAAGAGATTAGCCTCACAGCCAACATGATACGAGCCTATGAGGTCGCACATAAGGACATGCAAAAATTGGAGTGATTGATAGTGTTGGATTATGAAACCAAGTCCTAAATATGTATATTAGATATACATTATATGATATTCGATTAATTAGGAATTAATCATAAAAGGAATTAATAAATTCGGTTTTGAACCGAAATGAAAATTCCCAACCATTTCTCTCTTGGCGGTTTAAAGTGAGTAGATGTGTCTTTTGTGTGGTAGAGTTAGCTTAGGCTCACCTTGGGTGTTGTGGGCACCATATCTTGTACATGTATATATATTACCATAGTTCATGTGAATACAATCATTCATTCCTATCAGGGATATGATTCCCATCATCAACTGGTCACAAGTTTGCCAGGTATAGAGCCATATTATTCATCATATTAATGTGTCATTAGACATTTATAATTAAAATGCTAATAAACTGCAATGTAAATGATAAAGTGCAGATGTTGCGCATATAATATGATAGGTGGCTAGAATTGTATTAAACTTTAAGTTACAGAAAAGAAAATTCAGTAGATTTTGAGCCCTATACCGCGAAGTGATGGGGAATTATGCCCTTGATCAGCTGTTTCAAAATTCTTCCATGTTTTTGAAGGACTTTCAGTGCTGCTACGACAACAAGTATTAACCATTATAGCTCCTGCAGACCTAATATCTTCTGTAATATCAACGTAATTAGAACACATGTCAAAGAAATCATCCTGCTAAGAAAATGTAGGAACGAAAGATGGGGTGCAATGACTAATGATAGAAAAATTAAACCTTTTATCATATGAGCTGGAATAACAGGCTGAGTAGAGCCGTGAGCCCAGGTATCACGTGTACCACTAGAAGAAGAATTTCTAAGGACCAGTGATGAATCTGACCTGACAGTATACCCTGGCTCAATCAGACACGAGGAAGTTTGAAAGGGTATTGTAGGTTGAGACACAATGTGAGCTGCAAAATATTGAGGTAAAACATACACTTAGGGAAGTTTAGTATTACAACCTCAGTAGAGGTAGAGATAGTGTAGTAGCTCCAACCATTTTTGGAAGCCTTTTGAGGATACGGATGGGTAGCTTTGCGCTTGGGCCGAGGAGGTGGAACATGCTCATGTGTTCCATTCTTCTGAACTTTCAAAAAGTATTTTTGTGCATGGCTTCTAATCTGCAAGAATATTGTTCAATCTTTAGCATGTGAAGAATATCAATGATGAAGCCTGTCCTTCATAATTAGAAATGTAGAAAGTAAAAGAAATGAAACTTGTGGGTAGTATTTGTTGTTTAAACATCAAGTATGAATACAAATATATAGGAAGAGAAGAAGAGAGAAATCTCAAATCTACAATGTGAGACAAAACCTAAGACTACTATGCTCATAAATGGGGACCAAGAGCGCTAGGGTTCACAAGGAAAATTACACGGTCATAAATCCCATATTTGGGGATAAGGTAGAAAACTTTTACATATTATTTCACTATCTTCTAACACTCCCCCGCAAGCTGGAGCATACGGCGGCTGGCCGGCTGCAAATCGTGTCGCCGGTGGCTGCGGGAAGCACCAAGCTTGGATAAAAACTGCTGATACAGTGGCCGAGAAAGAGCCTTAGTAAAGATGTCAGGAACTTGATCAAAAGCTGGAACATGCTCCAATTCAAGTTTCTTCAGTTGTCCCAGGACCCTTGGTGCGGTGAGCGTGGAGAGTGACCAACACAGAAGATCTCGAGAGAGTGTCATGGCTGGAGGTCAAGGAGATAGTGATGATCTCGGCGAGCTCCCCAACCCAGGACCCTTTGTGGGAAGAGAAAGTCTCACCTCGAGATGGATTCCGCTTTCAGGCTCTCACTAGCTGGCAGGGTAGGTTGATCTCTCGGAGGGTGGGGTAGGTCTCACCTCGAGATGGATTCCGCTGTCAGGTTCTCACTAGCTGGCAGGGCAGGTTGATCTCTCGGAGGGTGGGGTAGGTCTCACCTCGAGATAGATTCCGCTGTCAGGCTCTCACTAGCTGGCATGACAGGTTGATCTCTCGGAGGGCGGGGTAGGTATCACCTCGAGATGGATTCCGCTGTCAGGCTCTCACTAGCTGGCATGACAGGTTGATCTCTCGGAGGGTGGGGTAGGTCTCACCTCGAGATGGATTCCGCTGTCAGTCTCTCACTAGCTGGCAGGGCAGGTTGATTGGGATTGGGAAAACTATAAATAGACTCTTAGGGGTGCCTTGGAGGGCATTACATTTTGAGCCACAGAAATCTCTTTGCTCTCTTCCTCCAAGGCACCTAGCTCAGCATTGGCTAGGGAGGGGGAGATTTCAAAGGTCTTCCGGGTGTGAGGTGGGACCTCCATGCTAGAGCCGAGGGTCTGTTCCTAGTTCCCCAAGTCTTTGGTATGTGACATTCCCCCGAGTGTAGTAGGTGTGAGGTCACCCCTCTTTTGGGACCCCGAACTCCACATAGGTCATTTTTGGCTTCAACACTTTTGGTGCGGTGAGCGTGGAGAGTGACCAGCACAGAAGATCTCGAGAGAGTGTCATGGCTGGAGGTCAAGGAGGTAGTGATGGTGCGGTGAGATGGATTCCGCTGTCAGGCTCTCACTAGCTGGCAGGGCAGGTTGATCTCCCGGAGGGTGGGGTAGGTCTCACCTCGAGATGGATTCCGTTGTCAGGCTCTCACTAGCTGGCAGGGCGGGTTGATCTCTCGGAGGGTGGGGTGGGTCTCACCTCGAGATGGATTCCGCTGTCAGGCTCTCACTAGCTGGTAGGGCAGGTTGATCTCTCGGAGGGTGGGGTAGGTCTCCCCTAGAGATGGATTCCGCTGCCAGGCTCTCACTAGCTAGCAGGGCAGGTTGATCTCTCGGAGGGTGGGGTAGGTCTCAGCTCGAGATGGATTCCGCTGTCAGGCTCTCACTAGCTGGCAGGGCAAGTTGATCTCTCGGAGGGTGGGGTAGGTCTCACCTCGAGATGGATTACGCTGTCAGGCTCTCACTAACTGGCAGGGCAGGTTGATCTCTCGGAGGGTGGGGTAGGTCTCCCCTCGAGATGGATTCCGCTGTCAGGCTCTCACTAGCTGGCAGGGCAGGTTGATCTCTCGGAGGGTGGGGTAGGTCTCACCTCGAGATGGATTCCGCTGTCAGGATCTCACTAGCTGGCAGGGCAGGTTGATCTCTCGGAGGGTGGGGTAGGTCTTCCCTCGAGATGGATTCCGCTGCCAGGTTCTCGCTAGCTGGCAGGGCAGGTTGATCTCTCGGAGGGTGGGGTAGGTCTTACATCGAGATGGATTCCGCTGTCAGGCTCTCAATAGCTGGAAGGACAGGTTGATCTCTTGGAGGGTGGTTAGGTCTCATCTCGAGATGAATTCTGCTGTCAGGCTCTCACTAGCTGGCAGGGCAGGCGTACCTCTCGTGGAAGTCCAGTTCCCTTTACTCTGATGACGGTTCCGTTGTCAGGCTCTCACTAGCTGGCGGGGCAGGCGTACCTCTCGTGGAAGCCCAGTTCCCTTTGCTCCGATGACAGTCCCGTTGTCAGGCTCTCACTAGCTGGCAGGGTAGGCGTACCTCTCGTGGAAGCTCAGTTCCCTTTGCTCCGATGACGGTCCCGCTGTCAGGCTCTCACTAGCTGGCAGGGCAGAAGTACCTCACGTGGAAGCCCAATTCCCTTTGCTCCGATGACAGTCCCGCTGTCAGGCTCTCACTAGCTGGCAGGGCAGGCGTACCTCTCGTGGAAGCTCAGTTCCCTTTGCTCCGATGACGGTCCCGCTGTCAGGCTCTCACTAGCTGACAGGGCAGGCGTACCTCTCGTGGAAGCCCAGTTCCCTTTGCTCCGATGACGGTCCCGCTGTCAGGCTCTCACTAGCTGGCATGGCAGACGTACCTCTCGTGGAAGCCCAATTCCCTTTGCTCCGATGACGGTCCCGCTGTCAGGATCTCACTAGCTGGCAGGGCAGGCGTACCTCTCGTGGAAGCCCAGTTCCCTTTGCTCTGATGATGGTCCCGCTGTCAGGCTCTCACTAGCTGGCAGGGCAGGCGTACCTATCGTGGAAGCCCAGTTCCCTTTGCTCCGATGACGGTCCCGCTGTCAGGCTCTCACTAGCCGACAGGGCAGGTTGATCTCTCGTAGGGTGGGGTAGGTCTCACATCGAGATGGATTCTGCTGTCAGGTTCTCACTAGCTGGCGGGGCAGGCGTACCTCTCGTGGAAGCCCAGTTTCCTTTGCTCCGATGACGGTCCCGCTGTCAGGCTCTCACTAGCTGGCGTGGCAGGCGTACCTCTCGTGGAAGCCCAGTTCCCTTTGCTTCGATGATGGTCTCGCTGTCAGGCTCTCACTAGCTGGCCGGGCAGGCGTACCTCTCGTGGAAGCCTAGTTCCCTTTGCTCCGATGACGGTCCTGCTGTCAGGCTCTCACTAGCTGACAGGGCAGGCGTACCTCTCGTGGAAGCCCAGTTCCCTTTGCATCGATGACGGTCCCGCTGTCAGGCTCTCACTAGCTGGGAGGGCATACGTACCTCTCGTGGAAGCCCAGTTCCCTTTGCTCCGATGACGGTCCCGCTGTCAGGCTCTTACTAGCTGGCAGGGCAGGCGTACCTCTCGTGGAAGCCCTGTTCCCTTTGCTCCGATGACGGTTCCGCTGTCAGGCTCTCACTAGCTGGCAGGGCAGGCGTACCTCTCGTGGAAGCCCTGTTCCCTTTGCTCTGATGACGGTCCCGCTGTCAGGCTCTCACTAGCTGGCAGGGCAGGCGTACCTCTCGTGGAAGCCCAGTTCCCTTTGCTCCGATGACGGTCCCGCTGTCAGGCACTCACTAGCTGGCAGGGCAGGCGTAGCTCTCGTGGAAGCTCAGTTCCCTTTGCATCGATGACGGTCCCGCTGTCAGGCTCTCACTAGCTGGGAGGGCAGACGTACCTCTCGTGGAAGCCCAGTTCCCTTTGCTCCGATGACGGTCCCGCTGTCAGGCTCTTACTAGCTGGCAGAGCAGGCGTACCTCTCGTGGAAGCCCTGTTCCCTTTGCTGCGATGACGGTCCCGCTGTCAGGCTCTCACTAGCTGGCAGGGCAGGCGTACCTCTCGTGGAAGCTCTGTTCTCTTTGCTCTGATGACGGTCCCGCTGTCAGGCTCTCACTAGCTGGCAGGGCAGGCGTACCTCTCGTGGAAGCCCAGTTCCCTTTGCTCTGATGACGGTCCCACTGTCAGGCACTCACTAGCTGGCAGGGCAGGCGTACCTCTCGTGGAAGCCCAGTTCCCTTTGCTCCGATGACGGTCCCGCTGTCAGGCACTCACTAGCTGGCAGGGCAGGCGTACCTCTCGTGGAAGCCCAGTTCCCTTTGCTCCGATGACGGTCCCGCTGTCAAGCACTCACTAGCTGGCAGGGCAGGCGTACCTCTCGTGGAAGCCCCGTTCCCTTTGCTCTGATGACGGTCCCGCTGTCAGGCTCTCACTAGCTGGCAGGGCAGGCGTACCTCTCGTGGAAGCCCAGTTCTCTTTGCTCCGATGACGGTCCCGCTGTCAGGCCCTCACTAGCTGGCAGGGCAGGCGTACCTCTCGTGGAAGCCCCGTTCCCTTTGCTCCGATGACGGTCCCGCTGTCAGGCTCTCACTAGCTGGCAAGGCAGGCGTACCACTCGTGGAAGCCCAGTACCTTTGCTCCGATGATGGTCCCGCTGTCAGGCTCTCACTACCTGGCAGGGCAGACATACCTCTCATGGAAGCCCAGTTCCCTTTGCTCCGATGACGGTCCCGCTGTCAGGCTCTCACTAGCTGGCAGAGCAGACGTACCTCTCGTGGAAGCCCAGTTCCCTTTGCTCCGATGACGGTCTCGCTATCAGGCTCTCATTAGCTGACAGGGCAGGCGTACCTCTCGTGGAAGCCCAGTTCCTTTTGCTCCGATGACAGTCCCGCTGTCAGGCTCCCACTAGCTGGCAGGGCAGGTTGACCTCTCATGGAGGTCACGTACTTTTTGCTCCGAGATAGTCTCACCCCCGAGAGGATCTCCTCATCCAGGCTCTCACTAGCTGGTTGGGTCGAATGTGCCTCGGGCAGAGCAAATCCCACCCCCGAGAGGATCTCCTCATCTAGGCTCTCACTAGTTGGATGGGTCGAATGTGCCTCGGGGAGAGCAAGTCCCACCCCCGAGAGGATCTCCTCATCCAGGCTCCCACTAGCTGGATGGGTCGAATGTGCCTCGGGGAAAGCAAGTCTCACCCCAAAGAGGATCTCCTCATCCAGGCTCCAACTAGCTGGATGGGTCGAATGTGCCTCGGGGAGATCAAGTCCCACCCCCGAGAGGATCTCCTCATTCAGGCTCCCACTAGCTGGATGGGTCGAATGTGCCTCGGGGAGAGCAAGTCCCACCCCCGAGAGGATCTCCACATTTAAGCTCCCACTAGCTGGATGAGTTGAATGTGCCTCGGGGAGAGCAAGTCCCACCCCCGAGAGGATCTCCTCATCCAGGCTCCCACTAGCTGGTACGGTCGAATGTGCCTCGGGGAGAGCAAGTCCCACCCCCGAGAGGATCTCCTCATCCACCCTCTCATTAGCTGGATGGGTCGAATGTGCCTCGGGGAGAGCAAGTCTCACCCCCGAGAGGATCTCCTCATCCAGGCTCCCACTAGCGGGTTGGGTCGAATGTGCCTCGGGACGAGTAAGTTCCTTTTTTCTCCGAGACGGTCCCGCTGTCCGACTCTCACTAGCTGGCAGGGTCGGTGGTACCTCTCGTGGATGCCCAGTTCTCTTTGCTCCGAGATGGTCCCGCTGTCATGCTCTCACTAGCTGGCAGGGCCGGTGGTACCTCTCGTGGATGTCCCTGTTCTTTTTGCTCCGAGACGGTCCCGCTGTCGGGCTCTCACTCGCTGGTAGGGCTGGTGGTACCTCTCGAGGACCATAAGTTTTCCCTACCCTGAGGCCGTCTCGTCACCCAAGCTCTCATTAGCTGGCTTGACAGGTTGACCCCTCAGGGAGGCCAAGTGTTTTTTACCCTGACGCTGTCTCGTCACCCAGGCTCCCATTAGCTGGCTTGACAGATTGACCCCTCGGGTAGGCCAAGTGTTTTTTACCCCGAGGACATCTCGTCACCCAGGCTCCCATTAGCTGGCTTGACAGGTTGACCCCTCGGGGAGGCCAAGTGTTTTTTACCCCGAGGCCGTCTCGTCACCCAGGCTCCCATTAGCTGGCTTGACAGATTGACCCCTCGGGGAGGCCAAGTGTTTTTTACCCCGGAGGGGGTCTCGTAACCCGGGCTCCCATTAGGTGGCTTAACAGGTTGACCCCTCGGGGAGGCCAAGTGTTTTTTACCCCGGAGGGGGTCTCGACACCCGGGCTCCCATTAGCTGACTTGACAGGTTGACCCTTCGGGGAGGCCAAGTGTTTTTTACCCCGGAGGGGGTCTCGTCACTCGGGCTCCCATTAGCTAGCTTGACAGGTTGACTCCCCTGGGAGGGGCCAAGTATTTTCAGCTCTAAGAACCCCACTCAGCGAATACGTTGGGTTGGACGTTTCTTTCCGAGCTTGTGCCAACCTCGAAAAGAGCGGGGATTGTGTACAACCCCGTATTCGCGAAAAGCGGGCCCCAAACAAGGCATAAGACTTAGGACACGTTTTTAAGCTTTTTGGTAGTTTTGCACTCCTTGAGGCCAATTTTGGGCGGACCTGCGTAACATACTAGTAGGGGAGGAAATATTTGTTATCTCCCCCTCGACCCCTTTTGAAAAGTCACCCAGGCCCAGACCCGCAGACCGCCCCAGCCCGCAGCAGGCCGCGTCTCGCCAGGGCTCAGCTTGCCAGACCGCCGTCTCGCCAGGACTCAGCTCGCCAGACCGCGTCTCGCCAAGGCTCAACTCGCCAGACCGCCTTCTCGCCAGGACTCAGCTCGCCAGACCACGTCTCGCCAAGGCTCAGCTCGCCAGACCGCCATCTCGCCAGGACTCAGCTCGCCAGACCGCGTCTCGCCAGGGCTCAGCGCGCCAGACCGCCGTCTCGCCAGGACTCAGCTCGCCAGACCGCGTCTCTCCAGGGCTCAGCTCGTCAGACCGCTGTCTCACTAGGACTCAGCTCGCCAGACCGCGTCTCGCCAGGGCTCAGCTCGCCAGACCACCGTCTCGCCAGGCCGCAGCTCGCCAGACCGCCGCCTCGCCCAGGCCGCCGTCTCACCAGACCGCAGCTCGCCAGATCGTCATCTCGCCAGCGATCAGCTCGCCAGACCGCCGCCTCGCCCAGGCCGCCGTCTCGCCAGGCCGCAGCTCGCCAGACCGCCGCCTCCCCCATGTCGCCGTCTCGCCAGACCGCCGCTCCAGCCCAGCAGGCCGCATCTCGCCAGACCGCCGCTCCAGCCCAGCAGGTCGCAGCTCGCCCGGCTTCAGCACGCCTCGTGGTCGAGCAGGCCGCCAGGTCGCCACTCGTAGACCGCCTGTCCGCCCAGGCCGCCCCCCGTTTCCCGCCTAACCGCCAGTTCGCCCGGCTTGAGGGACTACCCCTGGTGGGCTGCAATTAACCGCTTAGAACAGCGGGATTTGGCTGTTGGCAGGTCATTCTGGGGGCATTTTGGTAATTTTCAGATCAATGGAGGTTGGTTATTTGCAGGTCATTCCCAGAAAACTATAAATAGGCCCTTAAGGGTGCCTTGGAGAGCATCACTTCTTGACTCTCTCTTCATCCTTCAAGGTACCCTAGCTCAGCATTGGCTAGGGAGGGGGAGATCTCCAAGGTCTTCCGGGTGTGAGGTGGGACCTTCACGCTAGAGCCGAGGGTCTGTTCCTAGTTTCCTGAGCCTTTGGTCTGTGACGTTCCCCCGAGTATAGTAAGTGTGAGGTCACCCCTCTTTTGGGACCCCGAACTCCACAGAGGTCAATTTTTGGCTTCAACACTCAATGTGTTTTGTCCGCTCATGAAACACAGGGTTCTTCGCAATATGTATAGCAACTTGACTGTCACAGAAAAGAGTGGCAGGAGAGGAGAGATTGACACCCAAATCACTAAGAAGGCTCTCTAACCAGGTAAGTTCAGAGACGACAGCAGCCATCGCACGATACTCAGCTTCAGCAGAAGAGCGAGCAACAACAGATTGCTTCTTGCTGCGCCAGGTGATGAGATTTCCTCCAAAGTAGGTACATAAGCCAGAGGTGGATCGTCGATCATCAAATGAGCCAGCATAATCAGCATCAGTATATGCAACAAGGGATAAAGATGAGGATGGATTGTATACCAACCCTCGATCCAGGGCAGCTTTTAAATACCTGAGGATGCGTTCGACAGCCTGAAGATGAGATATTCTCGGTGAATGCATAAAGCGACTGACCACTCCAACAACAAACGAGATATCGAGCATCGTAACTGTTAGATATATCAGTTTTCCCACAAGACAACGATAATATTTCGGATTAGTAAGGAGAGAGTCTGATTCTACTCCATGAGCACTGAGCTTGTGGTTGACATTCATAGGTGTTTCAGCGGGTTTACATCCGGAATAACCAGCATCCTGAAGAAGATCCAGACAATATTTCCGTTGAGATAAGACAAGGCCATCAGGTCTTCGAGCAACCTCAAGACCAAGGAAGTAACGAAGGTTTCCCAAATCTTTTGTTTGGAAGATAGAGTTTAAGTGTTGCTTGATTTGCTGTATCTCGTTAGAGTCATCGTCAGTTATCAAAATATCATCCACATAGACTAAGAGAATTACAGTTCATGTTGATCGATGACGGGTAAAAAGAGAGAAGACAGCCGAGCTGCGCTGAAAACCAATATCACGAACGACCTTGCTAAATTTTTCAAGTCAAGCTCGAGGGGACTGTTTGAGACCATAGATAGCTTTACGCAGTCGACACACCATAGACTTCCCCGTGGCCTCAAACCCGGGAGGCTGGTTCATGAAAACCGTCTCCTGAAGATCACCATTGAGAAACACATTTTTAATGTCCAGCTGATATAGAAGCCAGTGGCGGTGAACAGCCAGTTAGATGAAGACCCGAACAGAATTCAGCTTGGCGAAAGGGGAGAACGTCTCCTCATAGTCCAAGTCCTGTTGCTGAGTGAACTCACGAGCCATAAGACGGGCTTTGAGGCGATCGAAAGTCACATCCGGAGCATGTTTAATAACAAAAATGCATTTGCAGCTAACGCAGGACTGGACAGACGGAAGAGGTATCAGATCCCAAGTATGATTAGCTCAAAGGGCTGACATCTCAGCTTTCATGGCCGCACGCCACTCAGGGTGTTGGAGAGCCTCCTGCACAGTGTTAGGCAGAGAAATAAAGGAAAGAGCCTGAGCAAATTTCCGAAGAGGAGGAGAGAGCCGATGTAGGGAAAAGTTGGCCATAGGATGAGCGGTTGAGACAGGGACAGGGTCAGCTGGCCGCGAAATCGTACTGGTAGACGGTAGCAGTGGCTGGGCTCCGGAGTTCAGATTGCGGCGATTGCAGACACGAATGAGAATAGGTTTGGATGCTGGCAGATGATAACTTCTTAAAAGAAGTTATCTATGTTCATTTTTTTGGGCATAAATGGT
This sequence comes from Platanthera guangdongensis, assembly GCA_039583875.1. Classification (NCBI taxonomy): domain Eukaryota; kingdom Viridiplantae; phylum Streptophyta; class Magnoliopsida; order Asparagales; family Orchidaceae; genus Platanthera; species Platanthera guangdongensis. The sequence continues at coordinate 20,134,489 of CM077152.1, forward strand.
GAAAAATATGTCTTAATGTGTATGAAAATATGACCATTTTTCAATGTTTTCTTGTCAGAATCATCGAAAAAATTCAACCCGAAGAAGTAATGCTGAGCAATTTTCTGGCCTGAAAAAGTTGTTACAACAACTTATTTCAGTTGTTATAACAACTCGCGAAATTTCAAATTTCGAATTTTTGAAAAAGTACAGCGGTTACAAAATGAAGGGAGACATCGCTTCAGATGGAGACACGAAATTAAAGAGGGATTTTTGCTGGAAAAGTGGGAGATAACTCATTATTGAAGAGGAGAAAGGGAGGGACTTTGCTTTGGAGAAGAAGGTGGACTAGGGCAAATCCGGATCTTGGAGAAGGGTTGCTTGGACGCGATTGAAGAGCATTTTCCTGCACTATTTTGCATTCTTACCATCATGTGATGTAAGATCTTTCCTATTTTGTGATGTTCTTCCGCCATCATGAACTAAATCTCTGAGTCTTGTACGTTGGTAGTACCTTGTACTGTTGTGTGATGTTATGATTTAACACTCTTCATTTTTTCTTGGAAACTACTTTTACTGCATCTATGCTCTATTTTATAAAGAATGTTGAATTATGTTTCTACTTCTAAATTGGGTGGCGAGATTCGAGAGATGAGTTACGCTAATCTAGAGTTGAACACTTCATTTTACGCGGCGAAATTCGAGAGAAGAGTCGCGTAAACCTTTAGACAAGTTCCATTTTTATACTACGCTGCGAGATTCGAGAGAGGAGCGGCGAAAGTGTAGCATAGATCTCAGTATAATATAACAGAGAGAGAGATTTTCTCATCATATTAGCAACACTGATTTGTGCACTTCATGTATGATTTTTCTTACCTAAGTTAGAGATAATTAGGGGGATAGGGTAAACGGATTTCTGAGATTGAGAGATAAAGATTTCCACTTCAAATCATTGCAAAGTAGCAATCAAGTGAAGCATAAAGAATCCATTTAAAACTCATCGCAATAGGCTTGGGAAACCAATTTACAAGACTATCTCTCTCTATCGATTCAAATACCTTTCAGTTCCGTTAGAGTTACGTAATCATATTAGTGTCACTTACTTCATTTATTATCCAATATTCGCTATAATCAGTCTACTTGAATTTTAAAAAAAGGTCAAGCTAGTATTTGCAAGCATTAAATTAGTCATTTCCCTGAGGGAACGATCTCTACTCAATTTGTATTACCTGAACCGGTACGTACACTTGCGTTATTTTATATATACGTTACCGGCGTATCAGCAGATTGGGTGATGGTGGTGTGAGAGTAAGTGGTTCCACGTGGGGCGTTGGAAGAAGAGGAGGTAGAGAAGTTGTGACTGAGATAGCAGGACGAGGCACAGGTTGCCCATCAAAAGGTATCAGAGTGGATGACAGAAAGGGCTGGTTCTCCAGAAAAGTAACATCAGCGGACACAATCACTTTCCGGACGATAGGAGAGTAACACACATACCTCTTTTGAGTCCGAGAGTACCTTACGAACATACACTTGGTTGCACGGGGGCAAATTTGTCCGTAGGTGGACCAAAGTTATGGACATAGCAAGCACACACAAATACCCTAGTTGCAAAAGGAAACAGAGATTGAGAAGGAAAGAGGAGACTAAATGTAGTGACAAAGTTGAAAGCGGAGGAAGGTAGACGATTGATGAGATGACAAGCAGTTGAAACCGCAAAGTTCCAGTATTCGATGGGTACCTGCATCTGAAGCATTAACGAGCAAGCAACATCAAGAAGATGTCGATTTTTGCGCTCAGCAACCCCATTTTGTTGAGGAGTGTAAGCATAAGAGGTTTGATGGATAATGTCAAATTCAGCACAAAAAGAGGCGAACGTTCGGCTAGTATATTCCCTTGCATTGTCTGTGCGGATAATTTTAAGGGGCGAAGAGAACTGAGTCTGAAGTTCAATAACGACCGTATGAAATATAGAGGTGAGTTTGGTACGATCCCGTAATAAATATAACCATGTTACACGGAAGTAATCGTCAATAAAGGTAACAAAATAACGGTACCCAAATACACTAGGGACCTTATAGGGGCCCCAAATATCAGAGTGAATAATGGATAAAGGAGTACTACTCCGATTACAGACATGACTAAACGAGACGCAATGTTGTTTACCAAAGATACATGACTCACAAGTAAACTCATGTAAGGAGACATCTGGAAGAGTTTGCTTGAGAATCAGGAGGGGAGCATGTCCAAGACGACGATGTCACTCGACGGAGGAGACGACGGAGAGGGTAGAAGGAGGGACATCAAGAAGATAGAGCCCATGCGACAACCGTCCGCTGCCAATAATATTTTGTGTTTGTCGATCCTGCAGAACAAAAGAAGATGGTGAGAAAGTAGCATGGCAATCAAGGTCCTGTGTAAGTCGGCTAATAGAAAGTAAGTTGAACGGGGAGTCCGGAACATGAAGAACCGAGGTTAATGAAAGGTTGGGTGTGAGATGATATCAAAAGCTCCGGAGACAGGGGTGGAGTCACCATTGGCGACAGTGATGAACTTGGGATGAGGAGAGTCCAAGTATTTTGGTGGCTTTTGGCAGGTAATATGGTGGTTGGCACCAGAATCCACAATCCAGTGGGAACCCCGAGATAAACATGTTATACCTTCATTAGCGACGAAGGCCACGGAACCCGATGAGCGAGCAATCACTCCTTGTAGTTGCTGAAGCTGGGTGCGGAGAGCATCAATATCAGACTGAGCATTTGAAGGAGTCGAGGTAGAAGCCACGGGCATAAACTCAGCCTCTGAAGCAGCAGCGGGATAAGGTGGCAGACAATGCTTACGATAGCAGGTAGCCTCCAGATGATGTTCACGACCACAAAAGATGCATTTCAGGGGGTTTTTCATATACGTCCTCGTCCCCGAGACGAATGGTGACCCCCGCGGGTCGAGGTACCACGAGTGGAGGGATGTTGTGAAGGTAGCTGCAGAAGAGCTGGAGAGGGAGACAAAGGAGCCTCGGGAGGCGGAGTGACCCTCAGAAGCATGGAGCACATATCGGAGAGAGAGGGAGTAGTGGCAGATGAGAGTATCTGAGCACGAACACTATGCAAATATGGAGGAACCCTTGCCATCATCGTGGCTATCCCGATAGCTTCTTTTTGTGCTTGTTGGGCAACCTGATCAGTAGGAGGAGGCTGGTGTTGAATCCACGCCTCAACAAGTGTCTTGGGCTTAGCAACGAAGGACGCCATATCACCAAGTATCCCGGGATCAAGGGATTGAAGATCAGTAATGATGTCAAACAGATGTTGCAGACTATTTTGACCTGAATAGAAGGACTGCAGTTCCACCCACATGGACTTTGTCGTATCATGATATATGGTCATCCTGTAGGGCTCGGTATCTATAGAGTTGAGGAGCCAGGATTGCACACGGCCATCATCACGAAGCCACTCGTCAGTGGGAAGGGTAGGAGTGGCCCTGGTCAGGTGATGAAGTAGTTCTTTCGTCTGGAGAACCCAACGAACAGAGTGAACCCATTCCACAAAGTTTCTTTTACCCGTGAGAGAGATAGTGGTAATCTTGAGTTCATCCCATAGTTCAGTAGCAGGCGGAGCAGTCCGAGGTGGCAGAGAAGAAGTACCAGCGGACTCCCCGGAGTTTGTAGTAGTATCCATGAGGCAATTTGAAGACAAATCCGCAGCAGCTAGAAGAACAACCCGCGTGCAAAACCCGCGACTAGACCGGCCAATGCGGATAGAAAAGTAACAGCGAGCAAGTCTAGCGGCTAGGAAGAAAAACCGCAGCGGTAAGAACAAACCGCGCGCGACTAGGAGGTCGCTCAAGAAGAAGGAACCCGCATGCAGGCCCAAAAGAAGAGAAACAGAAGAGAGGCCGCACGGTCTCGGTGACAACACAGCAGTGGCAGGAGGTCGCGACCAAGTGCAGAGACCGCAGCGCGTAGAAAGACCGCAGCGGTTAAGGGAGACAACCCGCAACCACAAGGCGTGGCGGAGGAGAGAAACCGCACGGTCTCGGCGTCAACACGCCAGCGGTCAGAGGCCGCGACCAAAAAGTGCAGCCCGTTGTGGGTAGAGAAGCCGCAGCGGACCAGCGGTAAGGTAAGCTGATGCGGGAAGCTCGCAGAGCCAAGGAAGAGACCGAGATTGCTGCGACTAAAAGGCAGCAACGAGAAGGGAAACCGCAACGGTCAGGAACGGCCTTGCGGGAAGGGAAGTCGCCGGCGACGGGAGAAGCAGCAGCGGGAAGGGAAGTCGCGACAACTAAAGAGCGGAGACCGCACGGTCTTGGTGCGAACACCAGCGGTAAAAGGAGTTACCGCGACCAAGGTGCGGTGGGAAAGAAAATGAAGAGGAATCTGAAGCGAGAAGAAGGCCGCTCGGATAGGGGCAGAGACCGCAGCGAACAGGGCGGGGAGGTGGGGAACACCAGTTCGAGAGGTTATAAAACAAGGAGGGAGGGGGTGGAATCCACGAGAGAGAGCAAGGAGAAGAGGGCGGTAAGGAAACCGCTAACCGCTCAGAAGCAGCGGTTAGAAAAGGGGAAGGAGGCCGGGGACCAAACCGTCCGGTTAGCAAGCAGGCCAAGCGGACAGACAGGGACAGGCCAGACCGTCTACCTCTGATACCATGTAGAAAGTAAGAGAAATGAAACTTGTGGGTAGTATTTCTTGTTTAAACATCAAGTATGAATACAAATATATAGGAAGAGAAGAAGAGAGAAATCTCAAATCTACAATGTGGGACAAAACCTAAAAGTACTAGGCTCATAAATGGGCCACAATTACAATGGGCTTTTACATATTATTTCAATATCTTCTAACAAGAAATAACACTCAAGAGCAATTAGACTATCAATGAACTAGCTCTTATTCAGTTAAATTTTAATTAACTTTCATTTCCTACCTTTCAAACCTATCCACACCTAGCTACCAGTTTTCAAAGCAAAAGACACTAGCAAAATTCACTATTGGACTCTAGGACAAAAGGGTCATTTCCTACCTTTCAAAACTTATCCGCACCTAGCTACCAGTTTTCAAAGCAAAAGCCACTAGCAAAATTCATTATTGGACTATAGGACAAGGGATTCGATTATATGGGTTTTCGGTAACTCAGCAAGTCTACTCAAATGAGTAATTTTTTTGGAGACGATCTCTTCAGGCGCCTTATTTTGACGGCTGGATTTGTCAACTTGCTTTCTTTTTGCAAGCTCTTGCTATGGTCAAAATCTAAAGTCCTAGGATCGAGTCCATTAGGAGTGAGGAGATGTCCCAAGAACGTCCTCTTACCGACCCCCAAAACACATTTAATCAGGTTGAGTTTCATTTTATATGTCTGCAAGGTCACCAAAATTTCTGAGAGATCCTTGAAGTGATGATCCTCCGTGCTCTTATTTTAATCACGAGGTCATCCAGATACACCTTCAGATTCCTCCCCTTTTGTTCCTTAAAGAAGTGATCCATCATCCTGTAATATTTCTCCCCCATGTTCTTCATCCTAAAAAGCATCATCTTATAGCAATTGCAGTCGTCATATGCGACAAAGAAAGTGTTTGGAACATCCGGAGGATGCACCCTGAACTGATGATAACTTGAAAAGACATCAAGAAAATTTATAGCAAGAACATTGGCCGTTGAATCAACCAGTGTGTAGATTTGAGGTAAGGGATAACAATCTTTCAGACATACTTTATTTAGTAAAAAATCAATACACATTATTCATTTCCCCTTGTGCTTTGACCATTACAACATTAGACATCAAACATGGAAATTAAATTTAAGAAAAAAACTTGGTGGTTAATAACTTTTGAACTTTTGCTCCGATGGGTTCGGTCAATGTGGTATCTATTGCCCTCTTCTTTTGGCGGATGAGGCAGACTTCGGGATCCAGGTTGAGGTGATGGAAGACAACATCAACATCAATGTCAAGTAGGTTTGTTGCGCTCCAAGCAAATACGGCGATGTTCTGGATGCAAAACACAAGCTCATCCTTGTCTTCCAACAGTTCCATGTTGATCATGACATTCCCTAGATCTCCTCGTTCTGTTACCACCTCAATCTCCTACATCTCCTTTGCTACCTCAAGGCGAACCATTCCTTCTAAGGCTTTATCCATTGCCTCAATTTCTTCCTTCAAGATAATGATGTTGGCCCAGCGAATGTAGTATTCTCGGGTTACGTTTAGATCACTACAGACCTAGATCTAAACTCCTCCGATGTTGTACTTCAAATATTGGTGGAAGGACAAGGCCACTGATTGGAAAGTGTTGAGGAGGGGACTTCCAAAGATGGCGGTGTAGCTTCTTGGAGAGTCCACAATGATGTAACGAAAGGCCTTTGTGGTTTCGCCAAAACTGGCCACCAACTATGCTCCCCCTTCAACCTCCTTTCTCTCTCCCAAAAGGCCGAATAATGTGTCGTCTGAATCCATAAACCTAGCAACGTCCCCCGTCATTGAATCAAATATCTTCTTGAAGATCACATTTACAGAACTCTTGTTGTCTACCAAGATTCACGAGATAGTGAAATTCTCGATAACATCCTTGATTACTACAACATCGTGGAAAGGGCTATTGTGTTCGAGCATGTCTTCAGCAGAGAATACAATCTTGCCAGTGGGAGGAGAAACTCACTGAGTGAAAGCGACATACCTCTTATAGACTATGCGCAAAATGACCTTCCATGAGGCCTTAAGACCAATCCCTCCATGGATTGTGCTTATGCCTCCTCGGGTATTGAGGTCATCCTGGTCATCGAAGCGAGGTCGCACAAGGGCAGAGGCTAAAACTCAACCAACGATCGAGCCTCGCGGAGCATCTTCTGGTCTTGTTGTCGCAACTCCTTTCAGTAGCTAACCTTTTATATCCATCCTCTCAATCAGGTCGGGGAATCCTTGGCAGGTTGCCCTGCCCGTGGCCTTCTCCCCAAAGGAAGCCATAGTAGGGCGTGGGACCCCTCCATTGAGGGTCTCAAGATCCCCCTCCCCTCGCGCAACCTTCTTGGCGTCATGCGATTTCCATTCCTTCTTGAGATGGAGAGAAGTTACATCCTCACTGCTCATCACCTCGGTGTCTTTTTAACAAGTTGTGGCGATCTCTCCTAAAGTTGCAAGGTCCTCCTAGAGGCCTCTAAGGTGATCTAGTGAAGGGCATCTAGTGCCTTCTATCAAGTTGTAATGGACCTTGTTGTGCCAGCCTTGGTCCCCGACATTCTCCCTTTTGCCTTCTCGCCTCCTCCGGTCCTCGATAAGGCTCGGTGCTCATCCCCTCTGGTCAACCTTGTCAGTGAGTCCAACAAAGCATTGTTGGTGACCTTGGCCTCGATGAATTGGTTGGCATGTTCAATGAGTTCTTCGAAGGAAACGGGGTGGTGGGGATCGTGACTGACCTCTAAATGAATCAACCATTCCTACCCCCCCCCCATCACTATGAGTTAAAGGTATACCCCTCGACCTCTTAGATATCCATTACCTTTTATTGGAAGAAGATGTCATGGCCATGGTCTATTGAGTTCCATACATGATCGAGAATAGCAATTGCAGGTCTTTATTCATCTTCTTGCAGGTCGTGAACCTTAACATTAGTCTGCAGAGGAGATCATTAAAGCAATAGAGGGAGCTTGCTGGTAACTGGGGAACAGTTTCGGGCGTTCCCCTTGAAGATGATCGCAAAGAACCGACACTTGAAGACATCAGTAACATTATGGATTGACATCACGTCCTCGAACCATTGGAGATAGTCCAATGGGTTGCCCTTCCCTAAATAGTAGCTTAAGGTTGCTTAGCAAAATCCTGCAAGAACAAGGAGGGTTAAGAACTCTTCGCAAAAGAGGCTCGCAGTCCTATATTGGCGAGGTGGGTAGGAGCGGTCCTCTTGATCGAAATTAGGACGTCGTGGGGCCTTTGCGACTACGACGTGAACTCGCTTCAAATGCTTGCGGTCTTTGGGTGAAAGTTCCTTCTCGGGTCGCCGAGGAGGCTCCGGAGTTTTATATGTAGCGGATACAGGGGACGGGTTGTTACGGACATGGCACGAGGTGACCCTGTCGGGTCTCTTATACCATCCTGCAAGAAATCTGCCCAGGTTGACAAAAACATGTTGCACTTGTTGGTTGTCGCGATCTGACTCTTACACGTCTTCACACACCATGATTCTTCTTCAAAAAAATTTCTTTCTCCGTCCAAAGTTCACGCTCACTGCACCAAGATGTTGGATTCAAGAACTCGGCTCGCAAAATTCAAACTAAAAATAGACAAAGCTTAGTAGTCCACCGAGATAATAATCACATACATAAAGTGAACAAGAGAGAGAAAAAATATGTATTGCTTTAGTAACGAGATTATAATAAATATATAGCTAGGAGGCCCGTCGTACAGTTGGGATTGTTTATGAACTTCTTCTCCTAAACCAAATGTTGAGCTAGGTTAAGGGAGAGAAACATGCCCAAACTACGAGAAGACGAGTTCGGCTAGTTCTAAGCAAGTTTTCTCATGAGCTGTTAACATGTTGCTCCCCTCGACAATGGGTAGTACACTAGTACTTATAGGTAACGGTAAGGTGGGGGTATACCACATTGTCAAAGTCCCTCTATTCGAGGAAAGCCAGGTCGTCAACTAGATGTCACAAGTTGATCTTGTCGTTTAGCGAGGTGATGATGGGTGTTCAGGCGAGATTGTTGTCGCGTGTCTGCGAGCTCCCCCTTATAGGCCTCTTTGGGTAGTTCTGACTCCTCTATCTGTCTTCTGTTGGTCTCAATGAGTAAGGGTTGTACACCTGGAGTTCTCAAAACTTCCATATGCTATTTTGTGAATCTAAGAACTAGTTTTTTTGAGTGAAAACTATGAGACACTTTTAAGGAACTAGAGAACAATCTCTTGAGAGTGAAGAAGCTTCATGCAAGGGACGGGCGATCTTCTTCCTACACGAAGCTGTTGAACAAACTGTGTCGAAGTTTCAGATGTTTGAGTGGATATTGATAGAGATGCAGCTGTTGAAGCCATAAATTGACCTCAACGAGAGTTCGAAAATAGGGGTGTATCCAACACCTATTTCTCTCAAACCCTGACCCTTGACTGATTGTAAAGGACCTATAACTGACCCAAAGCCTCAGCGGGGAGGTCTCACCTCTTACCCGGAAGATCTCTGAGAGCTTCCCCTCCAAAGCCAAAAGCTGGACTGGGAGCTCCTCAGAAAGCGCTAGAGGGTCTTAGAGAAAAATGAAAGCTTGTCTTCTGAAGAGCCCCTGTGGGTCTATTTATAGTCTTCGCTGACCTGAAATTACTAAAATACCTTTGGCTTGTCTGCCAATAGCCAAATCCCGCTGTTATGAAATTCTAAATGCAGACCTTGGGGGCATATATGTAATTTACCCGAGGGCAACTAGGTAATTTCACCCTGGGTCCTGGCCCCCCACCCGGTGAGAACCCTATGCCGAGAACCGTCCCGCCCTCACCCGGCGGGAGCTAAAGAAAAAGGGGGTGAAGGATCCCCCGGACCGAGCCCGCTTCCGCCCTCCGCGAGGCGCGAGCCTTCTCGCCCGTCTCTGGGTAGAAGTGGGTCTCGGTCAGGGCTTGAAGCGATCATTCTCGCCTACTCCTAGGCAGAAGCTCTTCCGCTCTGAAGCCCCGAGCTAGCCCGAAGCTAGCCCGAAGCTAGCCCGAAGCTAGCCCGAAGCTAGCCCAATCCTGGTCGTTGAGGGGACCTTGGTCCTACCCAACGAATATGAAATTGTACACGATCCCCGCTCTTTGCGAGCTAGCCTTGCGCTCGGAAAGACTCGTCCAACCCTAAATATTCGGTGGGTAAATGCTGACCTGGCAGAGAATCTTTCAGTAGACCCCGCCTTTGCTCTATAAATATGCCGCTGAGTTGGTCCTTCGGGCCATCCCTATTGTCCTTACTTCATGCGCGAGCCTCCGCCAATCCTGCGAAGATGCGTGCCAAACCCACTGAAAAGCCGCTCTAAAAAGAGCTTCAGGCTCGTCTCGCGGCGGCCCAGGCGCGAGCTCGTGCCAACTGTGACAGGGTTGCCCCATGGCTGACGAGCAAGAGGCCTGCCGGTGAGAGGGCGTTGGACGAGAAACCAGCTGGTGAGAAGCCCGCTGGAGAGAAGCCTACCGACGAGAGGCCAGCCGCCGAGAAGCCAACTGGCGAGAGTTCCCGCCCTAAAAAGAAGAAAAAGGCTAAATCAGTGAGGCGCGACCTGCTGAAAGAGAACCGAGCCCCGCCTACCCCAACTCCAAGCCGTGCCGATATCCTCGCTTCTCTGTCGGAGGTATTCTTCGATCCTTTTGCACTTTCCATTAGCGCGGACATTTCGAGAGTTTGATCATAGATGTATGTTGAAACACCACTTCTTTTGCAGGGGTCGGTGCCTAGGGATATCGTCGGCTTTCCGCCTGCGAACACAGAAGCGACCGGCCTCTGCAATGAGGATCCGCCTTCCGCTTCAGGGGCTGCTCCGCCCAATCCCCCAGCTAGTCAAACCAACCCGTTGCCCGAACTCACCCTACCTGCCGGAGGGGTTAATCCTGAACTGTCCACTCCCGCGCCGAGGCCTCAACCTCTGGCAATAGAGGGAGCCCTTGTTCCACCGCTTGGCGAGAGTAGCCCACCGGAGCGCAGAACCTTTCGCCCGGGTCGGGGCAAGCCGCTTCATCTGCTTTTCGGAAAAGGCCCAGAGGATCAGCCCAGCCCCTCTCGCCGTCCGACGGGGAAAGACGTCCCTCCCTCCCCAGGCAAGCGAGAGCCTCCCCACTCTTTGATCACTCTCACTCTCCCCATCCCCCTTTCTTATTCTGATTGTTTCTCGTTCCTTCAGAGTCAAAAGACCAAGGGGCTAAAAGGGATGAAAATGAAGAGGAAGTAGAAGAAGAAGAAGAAGAAGAAACAAGGGAAGACTCGCCCCTCCCTTCCGCTGGGGAGATGGAAGACTTTCTCGAAGGCCCCAGGAGCGGAAAGGCGCGAAGGCGGAGGATCGCGATAGTCTTGTCGAAGCTCGCGCGGCAGCAAAGGGCCAACTCTGTAGCGGTGAAGAGGATCCACGAAATGATGGAGCGGTGACTGACGACTGTTGAGCAGGACTGCGCAGATCTCCTTGGCGGGGCGGGATCCCATGATGCGGCTTCCGGTGAAACCTCACCTGGGAGGAGCATCCCGCGGATTCGAGATCAGCTCCGCCTGGCCAACCGAGGGCTAACCACCCTGACGGCCTTCTTCAACCCTCGAGACCCTCCCCGGTCTGGCCGGCGAGATCTAGGTCGTTGGCGGTGGGTGTCATACTGAGCTCTTCGGGTGATCCCCTTCTTTACCCATCTTCTTGGCCTACCTCTTCCCTCTGTACCATTTTCACTTCTAGCGCAGGATAATTTCTTTCAAGCATTGTGTGATACTGTTATTGTTATTATTTTTTACTATTGTTGTCGGGGGCTCTCGCCTAGCGAGACCCTATCTATATCTGCATTTTTTCAGCTCCCTTTTGCATGCTGTCTTTAATACCTTGCGAACGTCTGATTCATACGTCTCGTTCACTGCTCCTCGCGTACTGAGGTCGTTCGCCTCTTCCCCAGCCTCCCCTGGAGGCTATCGCTTCCCGCCAAACCAAGGAGAGCTGACGCGACAGGATGGAAAGTGAGGAATCAAAGCGTTCGGAGTCGTTGACTCGTTGACTTTCCTCCGCCGTATTTTTTTAAAGAACTCATGATTACCTTGCTTTCTATAAATAGGTCAATCCACCTACCCCACTCACCGCATTTATTCCAAAACTCTGTCTACCCGTCCATTCCTTTCGCCCCTTCTTGAAGCGCAAAGGCTCTCGTTCTCGCGTCCCCCCTCTCTTCCCTCCTTCCTTCGAGATGTCAGGCGAGAGTGAGGGACGCTCCAAGTGCGCGCAGTCTTTCCTCGATCACGCCTTCCCGCCTTGCCGGCTCACACAAGCTGAATTTGTCACCATAACCAAGAATTACATCCCGCCCGGGTTCACCGCGCGGAAACCTGGGCGCGAGGACAGGGTGAACCTCGTGCCGGAAGGGGAGCTCGCCATTCCCCTGGAGCATTTCGAAGCGGGCTTCTGGTTCCCCCTCTGGCCCGAGGTGCGTCAGGCCCTGCGCTACTACGGGGTGGTGCCTGCCCAGCTCAATCCCAACTCCATCGCCCTCCTCGTGGCCTTCACCTGCTACATGCGGGCGGAAAGGATCGAGTTCAACTTATCGATCTTCCGGAAGCTGTTCAATTTCCGAGCCAAGGAAGGGTCGGTCTTCCTTTCCGACCAGTCGGTGAAAACGGCGGGTCTTGCTAACAAGCACCACCACTTCGCGGAAAGGTTCGTTTTCATTGCGGGACCTTTCGGCAACATCCCTCTCGCCCTCATTCAGTACGACGACGCGACTTACAAGCCCCCACTCTCGGGGAGCGAGAGGGCGCTCTCGTCGAATTCTTCGGCTCGAAGGTTTTCGACGTTCCCTTCCTCCGACGAGACCTGGAAGCCCTCCAACCGGTACCCCCCGGCGAAGGTAACTTTCTGGATTTATCTTGCCAAAACTTACTTTCGAGGGAAAGACTAAAATACTACGAGCTTTGCAGGTGAGCGAGATCTTCCCGTCCACCAACCCTTCGAAGAGACCGGGGCGCTCGCCGACACCCTGGCTCTTGCCAAGGCGGCCGCCGACGCCTGCCGGAAGGAGCCTGGAGCTTCCTCCGCACCAAGCGTTCCGAAGCGGAGACCAAGCTCCCTACCAGCCCCCTTCCAAAAAATCAAAACCGACCAGCGCGGAAAAAGGCAAGACGGTGATATCGGCATCCGCCGAGACCCCCGTCACGACCCCTTCCGCTACTGCCCCAGCGGATGCAGGAAGGCCTGCCGCGGAGACTCCGGCCGAGCCCTCTCGCGGTCCGATGCCGAAAGGGCACCGGAACTTCGGCTTTGGTGACAAGTATAAGGACACTGAGGGTTTCCATATGCTCCAGTGGGACCCTACCGATAACCGAATAGTTGTTTCCACCCTTCTCCCCTCCTGGAGGGAGGGAAATGATGTCACCGGCCACGCCTTCACGCTGGGATACGGCCTCTACAGCCGGGTAGACGCAGACTCCTTCGACAGGACGACGACCAAGGCTCTTGTTTTTGACGCCGCCCAGGCACAGCTTCGCACGGTCCAACTTTCGCACATGGTCGGGTGTCGCACCCTCGCCATAAAGCGGAATTTCGTCGATATGCTTAGGGCGAGGGATGCCTCGGTGGCGGAAGCGGCCACCCTGAGGGCCGAGTTAGCTGTCGCCCAACAACTCCTCTCCACTCGCCCGGCCCCCGAGGTAAGTAGGACCTTCCAACATTTCTCTCCCTTCCGTACGTTTACGCCTTTCGCCTGAATGGATCGCCGCGCAGGATCTCGGGGAGATTGAGCTGTCTCGCGCGCAAGTGGCCCGCGCCGAGGGTGAGAACCAAGTATTGCGGGCCGAGGTGAAGCGTCTGGAGGAGGCCCTTGCCCTGACAAAGGATCGGCCGCCGCGGGAGGAAAGAGTAGAACGCCACCATTATTCTGCCTACGAGATGGACGTGATCGTCCAAGAGAATGCGCAAGCGACCGCGAAGATGGTGATCGAGGTTTTGCGAGAGTCGGGGCTTCTGAACGAAGGAGGCGAGGTCCTCACTGCGCGAGGGATCCTGCCTTTTTTGTTCGAGCCCATCACCCGACCTGCGGGAGAGGACGGCTCTCCGGCCGATGACGCGGCGGAGCTTGCGGGAACTGGCGGCTACTTCCCAGGCGAATCCTCCGGTTACTCCCCCAGCAAATCCTCCGGCGGGACCTCCAGCGGTAGCAGCAGCGGTAGGTCCAACGGAACCTCCGGCGAGTCGGTTCAATAGCCTCCGCGTCTGCTGACCTACTTATTATAACCTTGTTTTGAGCTTGCCACAATTAATTTTTATGAACTGAGTTATTGTAACCTTTGTACAGGGGGCGGAACCCCCTCACTACTTCCTAACTCTTTTTGAATGTGGAAAAATTTGTTTTGTCGCTCGAATGCTTGTCATCTTTACGCGAACCCTAGGCTCTTAGGTGACAACTGCCTTCCATTCAAAGAGTTGGCTAAGAGGGGTCTGTCGAAAAGGGTATGTCGAGAGCCCTGCCTTAAAGGCTGCGCCCAGAATCCCTGTCGAGTCGCGCTTGTCGGGGCCCCCGGCCAGATGATCGCGGCGAGAGCCTTGCCGAGGACCCAGCCAAAACCCCCGCCGGGAGATTTGCGCCGAGAGCCCTGCTGAGAGGGTTGCGTCGAGATCCATGCCGGGAGGGGTCTGGGTCATTCTATCCCTACTTAGGACTTGAAAGTGTTTAATTCTAAACCTGTGAACAAAGGGCTTCGTGACTCCATCATGATTTCGACCCCCCCCCCCGTCTGTTTGACGTAAACCTAGCCATCGTGTCCTCCCGGGACCTCTTAAACAAATAATCTCTCCCTTCTTTCTTCCCCCCGAGAGATCCTTCGGCCCTGTCCGCTAGTGGGAACCTAACAACGGGTCTACTCGGGGTCCTGTTTGTCCCTTCCAACCCTCCTCCTTTCCCCCCAGGTGTGCCTACAGCCCTGCCCAGCTAATGAGAGCCTGAGCAGCGAGTCTACCTGGGGCCGAGCAGCACTCGTGGCCCCTTACCCCCACAGGCGAGCCTTCGGACCTGCCAGCTAGTGAGAGCCTGCGCAGCGGGTCTACCTGGGGCCGAGCCAGGCTCGGGGTAGCGCAAAACTCTCCAAGATCCAACCCTTTCCCCCCAGGTGTGCCTACAGCCCTGTCCAGCTAATGAGAGCCTGAGCAGCGAGTCTACCCGGGGCCGAGCAGCACTCGGGGTCCCTTACCCCCACAGGCGAGCCTTCGGACCTGCCAGCTAGTGAGAGCCTGCGCAGCGGGTCTACCTGGGGCCGAGCCAGGCTCGGGGTAGCGCAAAACTCTCCAAGATCCAACCCTTTCCCCCCAAGTGTGCCTACAGCCCTGCCCAGCTAATGAGAGTCTGAGCAGCAAGTCTACCCAGAGCCGAGCAGCACTCGGGGTCCCTTACCCCCACAGGCGAGCCTTCGGACCTGTCAGCTAGTGAGAGCCTGCGCAGCGGGTCTACCTGGGGCTGAGCCAGGCTCTGGGTAGTGCAAAACTCTCCAAGATCCAACTCTTTCCCCCCATGTGTGCCTACAGCCCTGCCCAGCTAATGAGAGCCTGAGCAGCGAGTCTACCTGGGGCCGAGCAGCACTCGGGGTCCCTTACCCCCACAGACGAGCCTTCGGACCTGTCAGCTAGTGAGAGCCTGCGCAGCGGGTCTACCTGGGGCCGAGCCAGGCTCGGGGTAGTGCAAAACTCTCCAAGATACAACCCTTTCCCCCCAGGTGTGCCTACAGCCCTGCCCAGCTAATGAGAGCCTGAGCAGCGAGTCTACCCGGGGCCGAGCGGCACTCGGGGTCTCTTACCCCCACAGGCGAGCCTTCGGACCTGTCAGCTAGTGAGAGCCTGCGCAGCGGGTCTACCTGGGGCCGAGCCAGGCTCGGGGTAGTGCAAAACTCTCCAAGATCCAAAAGAAACCCATCATGAAAAGGATGTTCAAAAATGTTATTACAAGTAGGATTTACAACCTTGCCCCCCACTAAGGGTAGAAGCGCTTCAGGTCGTCTCCGCTCCATGCATGACTCACGGATACCCCTTCCACATTCTGGAGGTGGTATCCCCCTGACCCCAGGACCTTTTCTACGACATAGGGCCCCTCTCAATTGGGGTTGAGCTTACCAACTGCTGTCGACCTTCCTGCGGCGTCGACCTTCTTTAGGACCAAATCCCCTTCCTTGAACTGCTTTATCCTCACATGCTTATCGAAATACTTGGTCATCCTTCGCTTGATCTCCTCCTGCCTGACAGCGGCCACGTCACGAAGTTCTTCCACCATATCCAACGAGAGTCGTAGCTCCTCCTCGTTTCCTTCCCTCCATGTCTCGTCTCCCTTGTCTGCGGCCGCCACCCATGGTGACTGAACCTCGAATTCCACCGGTAAGACCGCCTCGCATCTATGTGAGAGTTTGAAAGGGGTCTCGCCAGTGGCTGTGTTTGGGGTTGTGCGCAAAGCCCATAACACCGAGAGAAGCTGCTCCACCCAACTTTCCCTCAAGTTTTTCACCCTCTTCTTGAGCAGGTTCAATATAATTTTGTTTGCCGCCTCCACCTGACCGTTGCTCCTGGGGTGGTGGACGGAGGCAAACCTGAGGTCGATGCCCAGCTGAGTGCAGAAACTTATAAACTCCTTACTTGCAAACTGAGGACCATTGTCCGTGACAATGGCCTGAGGCAGCCCATGCCTACAGATGATCTCCCCCCAAACGAAGTTCCTGATGACTTGGGAGGTTACTTTGGCCAACGCCTTAACCTCTAGCCATTTAGAGAAGTAGTCAATCATAACCAAGAGAAACCTTCTCTGCTCGCTCGTCGGGGGAAACGGCCCGACTAGATCCATTCCCCAAATGGCAAAAGGTCATGGCGTTGTGATGCTTCGGAGCCGTTGAGCGGGCAAGAGCTGGAGGGGGGCGTAGAGCTGGCATTTTTGGCACCTCCTCGCAAACTCTGCAACATCCTTCCTCAGGGTGGGCCAGAAGTACCCCTGCCTGACCACCCTTGCCTCCAACGTCCTACCTCCGGAATGGCTGCCACATTCCCCAGAGTGTACCTCCTCCAGAATCCGTCGGGTCTCCTCTTCCGTCACACATCGCGCCAGAAGGCCCGAAAACATACTCCGATGTAAGCTTCCTTCATGCGTGAGATAGTGGGCCGTCTTATGCTGAAAGCTCTTTGCCTCCTTGATCCCCTCTGGGAGGTTGCCCGTGATGAAGAAGGTCACAAAGGAATCCACCCATGAGGGCGGCCGATGTACTTCAATTAGCTCCCCTTCCTCGATCGCTGGATGAAACAGATCAGTCAAGGTTCCCCCCCCCCTCGGGGTCCAAGCTTAGTCGATCAGTCAGCCGCCTCATTCTCTTTCCTAGGGAGATGTTGCATTGAGAAGGTTCGGAACCCCCCTATGATCACCCTCGCCTTGGCTAAGTACCTCTGGAGGGTTGGTTCCCGAGCTTCATACTCTCACCTGATCTAGGACGCCACCACTAGTGAATCTGTGAACACTTCCACGTCGTGAACCCCGAGCTCCTTAGCCAACCGCAACCCGGCTATGACGGCCTCGTACTCTGCCTGGTTGTTGGTGACCGGGAAGTGTAGCGTCACCGCCTGCTCTATGGCGACCCCCTGGGGGCTTACCAGTACTACCCCTCCCCCCAGGGAATGCTTCCCTGAGGCCCCATCAACATACATCTTCCATGCCTCCTTAGGCTGCGCTTCCCCCTTTCCCAGCTCTGTGACGTATTCAGCCAAAAAGTCGGTCACCGTCTGTGCCTTGATAGAGAGCCTAGGCACAAAAGAGATGTCGAAATCGCTGAGCTCAATGGACCACTTGGCCAACCGCCCCGAGTGTTCTACCCCTTCAAAGATCTTGCGTAATGGGTGGTCGGTCACTATCTTGATTGAATGAGCTTGAAAGTACGGCCTGAGCTTCCGGGCCGAGACAATCAGGGAGAAAGCCAACTTTTCTAAGATGGGGTAGCGTAGTTCGGTCTTCTTTAGGACTCTACTGACATAATAAATGGGCAGCTGCATTTTTCCTTCCTCTCTTACCAACACAGAGCTCACTGCCTCAGCCCCTACCCCAAGGTACAAGGCTAAGTCTTCTCCCTCCTTTGGACTCTGCAGGAGTGGCGCTTGGGTCAGCTGAGTCTTCAACGCCTGAAAAGCTTCCTCACATTCCTTCGTCCACTCGAACTGTTTACTCCCCCGAAGCGCTTTGAAGAAAGACGAGCACTTCTCTCCGGCCCGAGAGAGAAAACGACTTAGCCCGGCCAGCTTACCTGTCAAGCGCTGAACCTCCTTAGCGTTGCGAGGTGATTCCAACTCCACGATGTCCCTTACCTTATCCGGGTTAGGCTCGACCCTTGCCGGGGTTAGAAGGTGCCCGAGGAACTTGCCTCGGCTTCCCCCGAAGATGCATTTTTGGGGATTCAACCTCATCTTGAACTTTCGCAGGGTTGCGAACGTCTCCTCCAGGTCGAGCAAGTGCGAACCCACGTCTCTGCTCTTAACCCTGAGGTCATCGACGTAGACCTCCAAGTTCCTTCCCCTTTGATCTTTAAACACCCGATTCATCATCCGTTGGTATGTAGCCCCCGCGTTCTTTAGCCTGAAGGGCATCATTTTATAGCTGAAGCACCACTCCCTCGTGATGAAGGAGACGTCCTTGACGTCGGGGGGATGCATGCGGATCTGGTGATAACCTGAAAAAGCATCTAAAAAACTTATGACAGAAAAACCGATGGCTGAATCAACCAGCGCGTCGATTTGAGGCAGGGGGTAGCAATCCTTAGGGCACGATTTATTTAATAAAAAAAAGTCTACACACATTCTCCACCTCTCATCACCCTTCTTTACCATCACCACATTGGAGACTCAGCATGGGTACTGGATCTCTGAAATGAAACCTGCATCGAGAAGCTTCTTCACCTCCTCGCGGAAGGGATCCCCCAACTTTGTGGCGATGGTCCTCATCTTCTGGCGGATGGGGCGTGTCTTGGGGTCCAGGTTCAAGCGGTGGCAAGCCACATCAGCGTCAATGCCCGGCATGTCTGTCGCGCTCCAGGCAAAGATGTCAACGTTCTTTTGGATGCACTCCCGCATCCTCGCCTGGTCTTCTAGGCCCAAGCCTCCGCTGACCCTCACCTTCTCCACCTTCCCTGCCCTGCTGACTACCTCCACCTCCACAACTTCCTTCGCCGGCTCCAGCCGAGTCTGCTCCCCGCTGACCCTTTCCTCCCCTTCTCCCCACTCCTCATCACCCAGCCTCTCCACCTTCATCGCTTCCAACCAACCTCCCTCAGGAAGCTCCTCTTCCCCGGCCCTCCGGGCCTCCCCCTCCATCTCTCCCTCGATCCTCTGCTCCTCCGTTGCTCCCCTCATTGCCTCACTTAGGCTTGCTCCTTCCTTACCCATAACCTCCTCCTCAGTCTCTCTCCCAACCTCGCTTAGGCTCACTACTTCCTTCCTCGCAGCCACTATTCGACCTTCTTCTCCACCTCATCCAGACTCACCCCTCCTTCCCCCTCAGCTTCTTCTGCCCTTGTCATCTCCTTTTCCAGCTCCTCCGCTTCCTCCATCCAGGATATAGTGTTGACGGCAGTCACGTAGCACTGTCTCGCCACTCTCGGATCTCCCATGATCCTGACCTGCACCCCTCCGCTATTGAACTTTAGGCATTGATGGAACAAGGAGGGGACGCAACGAAAGGAGCTGATGAGAGGTCGCCCGAATATTGCATTGTAGCTGCTCGGAGCGTCAACGATGACGAACCGGCAATTCCTCGATACCCCCCCCCAACGTCACATGCAGTCCTACCCCTCCTTCCACTTCCTTCCGCTCCCCCGAGAACCCAAACAGCGGTCCATCCGAGGCTAGCACCCTCCGAGCTTCCACCTTCATCTCATCAAAGGCTTTCTTGAAGATCACGTTCACAGAACTCCCGTTGTCCACCAGTATCCGGGAGACCGTGAAATTCTCTATCCCCGTCTGGATCACCAAGGCGTCGCAGAATGGATCCTCGTAATCTGGCATGTCTTTCACTGAGAAAGTGATCTTCTCCTCCGGTGGGGGGGTCTGGGAGGTCGAGGCGACGCTCTTTCGATACATGGTTTGAAAACTCCCCTTGCGGGTGGCCTCGATCCCCACACCTCCGTGGATCATCCCGATCCCTCCTCGGGTCCCCACATCCACCCGATCTTCACATGTATCATCTCTTTCTCCTCCTTGCGGAACTTCCTCAATCCTCCTGGGGGGTTGCTGCTGAGCCTGCCCCCTCGCTGCCCTTATCTCCAAAAATTCTGGGCAGGTAGCCGTCGCGTGGCCCGCCTCCTGGTGAAAGTCACATAAGGGCAACGCCACCCTGTCTTCTCTCCTCCTCGCTCCTCCCCGAGCTCCTCTCCTTCCTCCTCTTCCCCTCACTATCTCCATTGCTTCTTGTTGCGGCCGGAGAGGGGCCCTCTGCCCCTGCCTCCAAGCCGGTTGGTTAATCCTCCTTTGCTCCCGGTGGTTGTCCCTGCCCGGGAATCCTCCTCCTTGTCCTTGAGGGTGACCCTCTTGGGGCCTCCATCCCAACCAATTGTTTGGCTCCTGCGGCCCCAACCTTGTTGGTGACCCTGACCTCGGGGTTCCTCTCTCCTTCTCTCCTCCCTCTGCTCTCTCTTCCTCCCTGCTCCAACTTCTTTCCCGTCTTCCTCCGCCAACTTGGCTAACCTCCTTGCAAACGCCGGGTTGGCCGACTCAATCTCAATTTCTTTTGCCGCCCTCTCCATCAGTTCCTCGAAAGAGAGGGGGGAACTCTCTTCAACTCCATGCTAAAGAAACTGGGCCTCAACCCCAAAGTGAAGGCAAGCATCACCGTGTACCCCAGCATCTCCTGTACCTGCAAAATCTCTTCCTGGAACCTGTCTACATAGTGTCCCAGCGTCTCCTCCGACCTCTGCTTAACGGCAAACAGCCACTGTGCTCCCTTCTTCCTCTTTTTGGACGTTGAGAACCTCAACAAGAATCAGCGTCTCAGATCTTCGAAGCAGTAAATCGAGCTTGGGGGTAACTAGTGGAACCAGTCCCTCGTCTTTTCCTTCAACGTGATGACAAAGAGCCGGCACTTGAAGGCATCCGACATTTGTCTTATGGAAACGGCATCTTCGAACCATTGCACATGTTGTGTAGGGTCGTCCCTCCCGGTGTAGTATGACATGTCCGGCTCCCTAAACCCTTCCTAAACCGGGGCTGAAATGTTAAGCTCACTAAAGGGGCTCCAGCTCACGACCTGCCGAGAAGGCTCCTCCCGCGACCTCGGCTCGCTGGCCCTGTATGCACTTGCCTGTCCCGGGAACAGCTCCCGCCCTGGGATGTCCCTTTCCGCCGCCTCAGCTGGAATCTCCTTCCCGGGACGTTGTCCGAGAGCGTTCTCGTCCCATGACGGAGCAGCCGCCATCGGGACCTGCGGAGTCTCCCACTCGCCTCTCGCCGAGAAAGCCAAGTGGATAGTCTGCAAGACCTCCCGCCTGAAGTCCTCCAACATTCCCAACATCACCCCACTCTCCCGAGAGGGAGAACCTCCCGAGCCAGCTCCTTCTCCTCCACCTCCGGTCATGAGACTTGACTTGAGATTTTCTTGTATCGGCTACAGTCCACGTTCACCGCACCAGAACTGTTGAAGCCAGAAATTGACCTCAACAAGAGTTCGAAAATAGGGGTGCAGCCAACACCTACTTCTCTCAAACCACGACCCTTGATTGATTGTAAATGACCTATAACTGACTCAAAGCCTCAGCGGGGAGGTCCCAGCTCTTACCTGGAAGATCTCTGAGAGCTTCCCCTCCAAAGCCAAAAGCTGGGCTGGGAGCTCCTCAGAAAGCGCTAGAGAGTCTTAGAGAAAAATGAAAGCTTGACTTCTGAAGAGCCCTTGTGGGTCTATTTATAGTCTTCGCTGACCTGAAATTACTAAAATACCCTTGGCTTGTCTGTCAATAACCAAATCCCGCTGTTATGAAATTCTAAATGCAGACCCTGGGGGCATATAGGTAATTTACCCGATGGCAACTAGGTAATTTCACCCTGGGTCCTGGCCCCCCACCCGGTGAGAACCCTATGCCGAGAACTGTCCCGCCCTCACCCGGCGGGAGCTAAAGAAAAAGGGGGTGAAGGATCCCCCGGACCGAGCCCGCTTCCGCCCTCCACGAGGCGCGAGCCTTCTCGCCCGTCCCTGGGCAGAAGTGGGTCTCGGTCGGGGCTTGACGCGATCATTCTCGCCTACTCCTAGGCGGAAGCTCTTCCGCTCTGAAGCCCCAAGCTAGCCCGAAGCTAGCCCAATCGTAGCCGTTGAGGGGACCTTGGTCCTACCCAACAAATATGGGGTTGTACAACAGCTAAATTTCTGCATTCAGTCTTCGACAAAAACCTCTGAATATGAAGCTGTTTACTATTACCGCGGCGATTTTGCCCTCGAAACCCAACAAGCACGTGATTATAATCGTGTGAGCGATATGTCAAAAAATTCTTTTACCATGCTGAATGAATCTTGTTTGTGACGAAGGCGACTCAGATGACTTTTTTTTGACTCGCCTTAGTCACGCGCGGACTCAAGACATATTTCTTGTGTTCTTTGTCTCTATTTTTCTTCATTGTTGGGTTGGTGGTGTGGTCTTTGTTGGTTGACCTTTCTATCTAGTGGGTTGTATCGTGCGGGAGGATCCCTGATCACCCGTCTTTTGATTTCTTCCCAGCGAGTCCACATTGTGTGGGTCCTACATCATGTGTGGGTCTACATCATGTGTGGCTATGTCCCTGATTTGATTCTCCAGTTTGGAATTTCTCCTGGTGGCTCGTCTGATATTTTGCCTCACATCGTCAACCACCAATACCTTTCTTTTTATAATATTTTCAAGTTGGAGGTTTCCCCTCCAGCTTGAGGAGTGTTGAAGTTGTTAGTGAGAGTCTTTACATGTGTTTGGGGTTTACTCTCACACCGTAGTTTTAAGTTTAATGGTCATTGTTAGTCCTATATAATGCCTCATTGAGCGATGAATAAATTGCATCTTTCATTTCTATTTTGTTATTTCAGCATGATATCAGAGCAGGAATTGACTCCTGCCTGAAATTTTGTCGTCCTAATTGTTGACGACCTAACTTTCTCGGTGGCTTTCGCTCGTGCCATCGATTGATTCTTCGCATTCTCATCGACACGACATGTGTCCAATTCCATCGAGTAGTCCAGCTTCCGCTCCCGTCAACGAGATCGATTTTTTATTACATCGATGTGAGCAGACTTTGATCCCCTCGACGGAGAGGGTGTCTCTGATGATCCTGTCGCCGAGTGTGATTATTGCTCTCGTCCTTCGATCCCGTCAATGGAGTGCTCATTGTTGTTCCTCGTCGAGCATTTAACGCTTTTATGTCGCTTCCCGTCGGACTACTTTTGGGCTTGATGATGCTTCTCCTCTGTCGATCCAGTAGGGCTTCTCCTCTGTCGATCCAGTAGGGCTTCTCCTCTGGTGATCTCGTCGAGTTCCCCCTCTGCATCCTGACTTCGTTCCTATCGCAGCTCCTGATCGACGATCTCGTTGACTACTCTTGATCGACGAGCCCATCTCTACTGATCCCATTAGGCCTTCATCTGTTGCTCCCATCGTCGGCTTCCTTTGGTCGTCTCTACTGATCCAGCCGATGATGAGGATCTCGCTTCTCGATCTCTAGTGGATGATGGAGTTTCTTGTTTTTTGTAGTTTGTGTCTTGTTAATGTTTTTTTGTCTTATCTTTATGTCTTCATGCATGAGCATTCTACGTGAAGGGGAGTTGATGCAACCTGCGACGCATCTTTATAGTTTTATTATTGTGCATGTATTTTCCTTTGTCGTGCATGTGTTCGTGCTTAGTTTGATGATTATGTTTTGTATCGCGCATGTTGTTCACGCAATTTTTGTTTGACTTGTTGGTGTGATCGGCCAATAGGACTCTAAATGCATAGGTCCGGTAATTTAAGTAATAGATTAGTTTAGGGCAAGCTAAACTAATTAACTACTTTAAAAATGTCTCATATGCCTATAGCCGGCCCCGCCTTTGAAACCCCCTCATTTTAATATTCGCCACGATGAAACTCCTATACTATAAAAGTTCTATGTTTAAATATCAAAGTTCATCATTATTAATGAGGAATTGAGGTGGCTGCCAATAGCTAAATAAACCTTAACCTTATGTTATAAAAGCCAACCCCTCCCAATGTTACAGCCGACTGGAATTGAACTGAACGAACCCTACTTTGGTTTGTTTGGTTCCCATCCAGCGCCGCCTGAGCTCCTGTTCTCCTTCTCCCCGACGGAAGCCCCTGAGCCGCACCTGCCAGCAACCATATCCTCCGACGAAGCCACCTCCAACCTTCATCTCCTCCAGTTGAGCAACCCCCTGAAGCCACCGCTTCCGTCCTGCGGCCCTCTACCCCGTCAGATCCTCCTACAACCTTCCTGCACCATCCAAGGTCCCTCTTCTTTGACGACACCACCATTGAAGCCCTCTCCAGCCGCCGTCGAGCTCACCAAAGCCCTCCGAGAGCACCGTCGACGCCCCATGCAGCCTCCTCCGACAGATTCGCGAAGCTCCAGCGCTTTCCCCTCTTTTCAACAGCCTGATCCACGGCTCCAGCCACCACTGCTAGCACCAAAGTCCAGCCAACCTCCAGCGACCTCCTGGCAGCCCGATTCCAGACAGTCCAGTTCTTGAAGATTTTTTGTGCACCATCGTTGCTACTCCTTTCCTTGGGGTAAACCTCTTCATCTTCGCTCTTATACATTAGTCATTTATGCTTAAAACATAGATAAATAGTTAATTATTAGAGCTTGCCCAAGTTAATTTCAATCTCCTGATTATCGTCATTTTCATATAAGGAATATTCGCCACCTAATTGCTATGCTTGTGGAATTGTGATTCGTGACGTTATGACATGTGTGTGGTAGCCTTACGTTCGGGAGCAACGCCTAGGTTGTTATTTGTTTAAAAAATTACCCGCAAAGTTCTCTTGCGCCGCACTTATTTTGGGGAGTTCACAAACTTTATCGATTAAAATCTACAACCCCCACCTTGGTTCACATCAGGAGTGTTTGTGACGAAGGCGACTCGGATGACTCTCCCGACTCTCGCCTTAGTCACACACGACCCCCGGGCATATTTCATGTGATGTTCGTATCTCCCCGTTCTTTTTCATAGTTGGGTAGGGGGTATGGCCTTCGTTGGTTGGTTTTTCTATCCAGCGGGTTGTATTGTGTAGAAGTATCCCCGGTTACCCGTCTGTTTATTTCTTTTCAGCAAGTCCACGTCGTGTGTGGGTCTACATCATGTGTAGCTATGTCTCCGATTTGATTCCCCGGTTTGAAATTTCCCTCGGTGGCTCGTCTGACATTTTATACCACATCGCGTACCACACATACATTTCTTTTTATGATGTTTTAAAGCCGGAGGTTTCCCCTCCAGCTTGATTAGTAATGTTGAAGTTATTAGTAAGAGTCTTTAAGTGTGTTTGGGATTTAGTCACACACCGTAGTTTTAATCTTAATAGTCCTTGTTTGTCCTATATAATGCCCCCTTGAGAGATAAATAAATTGCACAAAGTATTTCTTTGTTTCTATTTCAACAAATTCAAATTAGAGTTGGTTGATCATAATCCGACGCATTGACAAGCGTAAACTAGACACAAGGAGCCTGGTAAGGATTTTATTGAGTTTGATAAGATTCCTATGATTCATAGCACAAACATAATTAATTACTATGGGCACACATGTTTTTCTTCTTAAAGGTTGAAATTAGATTTTTATATCATGATGCAACCTCTTGCAAAAATGCATGGTAAGGCTTGCCTATATTTCACCCTTGTGGTGGGACCCTTCCCCAAACTCCCGCTGCATGGGGATGCTTTATGCACCAGGCTGCCCTTTGATGCAGAAAACCCTTTTTCTGCATCTTTGCAAAAAAACTATTGTGAAGGTAAATATTCTGATTAGTACTTCAGCTTAGCATGCACTTCGGGAATCTATAAATCATGTTATTATTTTATATATATATATATATATATATATATATATATATATATATATATATATATATCCAATGCCAATGAGAAAGTACCTGGATCACTGATTTTGATCCAACAAATGCTTCAATCTTCTTCCAATCACGATCGAAGCTGCAGGAAATAAAGCAAGAAATAGGTGAATAAAAGAAGGGCTCGATTAAAAAAGAGGGAGGTTATAACGCCAAAACAAAATATCTAATGTCACTTGATAATTTGTTAAAAGCTTCGTGATAATCATCATTCTCCTTGAACAATTTTTTCGATTAACCTTATAAATCAAATGTAGTAAAAAAAATTATCTCAATCAATAAAATTAAAAATGGTGCAAAAAAAAGTTTAGAACCCTAGCAAACTTTCCATCAGATTGTAATGATAAAAAAACAATAGATATGAACTTCAAGAGCCATTCCAGTTCTGTTGTATATGAATCATATGACTCAGAAATAACATGAGTGACATTAAAGAGCTAACCGCTCTGAACAGTAACGAATCCCATAGCCCTAGGGCACACATCACTATCTTAAATGGACGCTTAAGAGCTTCACCACTCTATGGAAATTGCTTGTAGGTCTAAAGGTCTCATGATGTTAAAGTTGGACTTTGAAAGCTCCAACTTCGGATTGTCACCTAGATGGACCTCATGGGTGATAGGGTGAATCATTGATCCTCAATTTTCCATTATGGATAATTGTGCACACACCCCTTACTTTAGGTCAACTATGAGCTTGAGGCAGGGTTGTCCATTATCTCAAGACTTGTTTATCCTTCTATTATGAGATGTTTAGTCGAAAAATGAAGGAAAAAGGAATGATTGGGACTCATTGATGGATTCTGCCGCTCCACCTATGCCAGGCCAATCCCAAATCTCCTTTTTGTCGATAACAGTCCGATTATTACTAAAGCTGATCTGATTAATGCTTTGGAGGTTAAGAAGGTGATCTTCGATGTCTGCAAAATGTCTGAGCATGTGGTCAACCTTCGGAAATTGGACGTTTGTTTCGATCGTTCGGTGTCAAAAACTATTTGCTTGTTGATGAAGGAGATTCTCAAAGTGTCTCACTCAGGCTTGAAATGGAAGTACCTCAGCATTCCTCTTGATGCCACTTTTGAGTTTGTGATCCAGAAAGTCGGAAGTCACATTCCTTGATGGCGCTCTGGGAAACTCTCGTCTGTAGGTCATCTGGAGCTATTTGGAGCTTCATTACAGTGTTCTATTGTACCAATATATGACTCCCGGTCAGGGTTCTCCGCAAAATGGGACGATTCATCTGAAATTTTCTTTGGTGTGATTGGTGGGTTGGGGGTATCCACCTTGTCGGGCAGGAAGTGTGTTGTTAAGAAGGTTGGGGGTTTGGGTGTCCGCAATTTGATTCCTCAACAATACCCCCTCATGAATTCGGCTGGGAATATTGTGCTCAGTGCGGATTCATTTCAGACTCCCCTCATTCAGAACAAGTACCAACTTCCGTGAAATCTTAATGGGTACTTTTTTCCTAAGTCATTGCATCCATATTTGGAGGGAGATCGCCAAGTGTCTTCAACTGATGCTCTCTAAGGTCCATTCAGTGATAGGGGACAAGAAGTCCATTCATGCCCTGCAGCATGTCTTAGTGTTGTCTTACCCTATTTTTCATCCTCCTGTTTTGGAAAATGTGGATAACTTGGAGCCTATACTAGCGTGGCTGAGCTCATATGTTCTGATGGAGACTGTGATCAATAGAAGATTCTAAATTGGTGTAGTGAGGAGCTCAGTCTAGGGGCGTAAACGAGTCGAGTTCGAGTCGAGCTTGGCAAAATTCCCAAGCTCGAGCTAAATATTTTGAGCTCTAGCTCGACGAGCTCATTTTGCATGGCTCGAGCTCGATCTCGAGACCAATATATTGAGCTCGAGCTCGAGCTTTCGAGCTCACAAGCTCGAGCTGCTCACGAGCTTTTTAGCTCATTAACAAATTTTTTTTATAATTATTTATTATTTAAAAAAAAATTAAAAAAAAAAACTCGCGAGCTCATAAACAGAGCAGGCAAGCTCAAGCTCGAGTCGAGCTTTTTTCGAGCCAGCTCATCAAGCTCAACTTGCACCCCTAGCTCAATCTTCATATTACCCCCCCCCCCCCCAATCCTTCCAAGAGGCACTTTCAAGATCGGCTCAAGTGGGGTGAAAAGTTCACCCGGCGATAGTTCCTCCTCATTTGATTTATGACCAACTAGAAAATAGCTCGAGCTCGATCACAATAACTTCAACCGTGCACGAAGAAAAACGCACGCCCTCTGGTTTGCCTGATTTTATTGTGATCTAACTCCGCCCGTGCGTTTTGTTCTCGCACGGGCTAGTTGTCCGTGCGTGGTCAAAAACGCATGGACGGGCCGTCTTCCTAGTTGGGCATTCCTGTGTTGTTATTAACACACAATGTGCGCACGGTCGTGCGTTCGACTGTGCATTCTTTATTTTTTGATTGGGTTTTAAACCGCAGGATTCCGCCCTAAAATGATCATCACTTCATTTCTGCGCCCAGAGCTCCATATTCGCGCCACTTCGCCGCTCCACCACCGCCCATCATCCTGAGGTCCTCCGGCCATCATTTCGAGCCAAATCTCAAGCTAGGAGTTCCTCTCGGCCTCCTCCAGTGTTCGCAAGCATACAAAGTTCATTTCGAAGGTTTTCTCTCTTGGGTTAGAGTTCTCCGACGAGTTCGTGGTTGAAGAAGATTGACGGAGAAGACGGGTAAATTAGGAGAGAGTGACAACCGTTCTGTACCCCGGACGGCAGTTGAAAACCGAGCTCGGACAAGGATTGACAACCCTTGAGTCCGTCCGCGAACTTCCGACGAGTCTCCGCCCTTCGGTTGTGCTCTTACCTTCCTCTCTCCTTTGTAGAACTTGATAGTGAATCTGGTGATATATTGGATGTTATGTGTAAACTTATCGTTGTTTCTGTTTAATTACATGTCTATGTGAAATGGTTCATTTGAGTTTATACTTGTGAGGAGTGTCGCACCACCACCATATTTCCACCACGGCACGTGTGTTCGCCGCACTAGCAATTGCTAGTTGCGTGCTTTGCGAAGAGGTGCTTATAACCCTCAACATCTCTGACCTAGCTAATTGGTCCTCTCGCAAGCCTACTCGTTCATTCGCCGACCGAAGCGGAGCATAGCGGCCTGCAATTTTCAACTTCACCTTGCGAAGCAGTGCTGGCGACCCGCACTAGTGTAGTTAGTATTTTTTTCGTGCAAACCAAACCAACCAACCCCACCATTTTACTTCCAAATATTTATAATTGATTTTCTAAACAATTGAATCGCGCACGTACTCTGCGTTCTTCAAGAGATCGATACTTGGGGAGCTATTCTCATTTTATATTACTTGAGCGACCGGTGCACTTGTCGAACGCGCATCGAGATTTTGGCACCGTTGTCGGGGAACGCAGTTGGCGTTGCGATTTGTCTGTTGGGAAAATTCGTTGTAACGATTTTTTGTTGCCTTTATTTTCACGTTTTCCTAGTTTTTCTTTTTCAAATTATAGGTAGCGATAGTGGTTGTTGTTGGGTGTAGTGTTTTACACTGTGTTGTGCCCGTGGGAATCTTGGTCTTCCTCGCACCATGTGGGCTAGCTTCAATATCTGTTGCAAGTGGTGTGGAGAGATCGCTCATGCTAGTGATAGATGTCCAAAGGGAGGTAGCAGCCTTAGCACCCAAGACTCATCGTATAGGGCACCGATTTCATACGGTACCTCATACAATGCGCATAAGTCTTACGGCTGCTCTTCTGCACCGTATGCACCGTCTTGGAATTCTTCCCCGACCCTATTCGGACCGAAGAACAATGCAAGACAGTGCATGTTCTGTCGAAGTTGGGATCACGCTCTGAAGGATTGTGCTGAGTACCTTCGTCAGTTGGAGGAGGATGACGAGTCGGGTATCCGGATCGTCCCACCCCTCATCTCTGGCAACACACCTTCCTCCTCTATATATGTGTCTTTGTCACCTTCTAGTTTTGAAGGGAATGAGATGGATACATCTGGCAGGGGATTGGCTGATTCGTGTTTCGATATGGTTGCACTTGTCTCCCCTGTTCATATAGCACCACATGTGGATCCGATTTCTTGTGTGGAGGTTGTGCTCGACTTTTTGCCGAGCCCTCCTTCCCCCTCTGCTGTGTATATTACTACATGTGTTTCTGACATTGTTGTTGAAGATGTTTTGCAGGATGAGACAGATGTCTGGAGTGTTGCGCCCACTCCTTGTGAGGAGGACGTTTTCCAAAGTGAGGAAGTGATTGCTTCAGCGCACCTGTGAAGGAAGGCCAAGTTGCGGAGGAGGCCACTGTCGATCTTGCTGAGCCCAATGACATCATCAACAATACTAACAACCTACCTCTAGATCAACCAATCGGGAGTGATACCGGGCACACTCCTAAAGATGATTCCATTTTATGACATTCTCCTAATTTATTTCTTGATCCTAATCTCGTGTCTTGTTTTCTGCAGGGACCCATTGTGGTGTTGATTCAGGAGACGGTTGGGCTTGTTGTGTTGTCCAACGTTAGTTTGGATTAGCTGCAAGAGGAAATGGACAACGAGATGTCCTCCTCATACTACATTCCCCCACCTGATGTTTGATTCAGGTATATTTATTCAGGTATGGGGTAGTTGTCCTGTCACCATATCGGTACCCGTTATGGAGACGGATAATTGGGCAGCTACCTGTGCACTTTACTTTTCATAGGTCAATAAATTGTGCTTTGTTATTGTTAAATAAGTTGTGTTGGGATGACAGTAACCCCAATACTTATTTAGGAGTATGAGTAATCTTAATAAAGTTCGCCTGTTGTAATTCTTTTGACTTCAGGTTGTTCGTAATTTGAGTTGTTGTAGTTTTTTGAATGCTACGCGTGCCTTGTGAGTAGCTTAATTAAGTTGTCGTTGGTTCTATTCAAGATTCTTGCCCTTTGTTTTCTTATGTCTCGCTTGTAGTATCCCTCTCGGAGAATTTGGCTATTTGGGGCTGTTTTTGCAAATCGCACGGGCGGGAGCCGTGCGTGAGGATATCGTACGGTCGTGCAATTTTTAATTTTCTTAAATCCCTTATCGGCTTCTCCTCCCGCACGCATAGCTAATTTTCTCCCATTCGCGCGAAGTGCAGGCCGTCCGACGCCTTCTTCTCCGGCTTTCTTCTCCTTCTCCGTTCCCTCCACCCTCCATCTTCTTGCCTCTTTTGGTTGCTTGAGCAGTGCACCATGCCCTCCAAGAGAACTGTGAGCAGGGTCGGTTGCGGTGCAGGGGCATCTTCTTCTTTGGCGGCGGCGGTAACGGTGGAGGATATGCTTGGGTTTAAGGCTCGGGAGGAGATGACGAGGTATAACTTACTGCGACAGAAGGATTTCTTAAATTATCGCTTGGTTTGCCATTTGGAACTCTCAAAAATTGGTCTCGCAGATGCGGTAGATAGGCTTCTAGGGGTGGGATCTTGGAGTAACTTGTTCTCCATTGCGGAGCATGGTTACCGAGAGCTCACCCTTAAGTTCCTGTCTACCTTTCGTATCGTCGAGGCGGTGGACGAGAGAACCGGTGAGCTGACGTCTGTGTCCTTCCGGATTGGTGGCCATACTCACTTTTGTGGTATGAGTACACTGGCAGTTTATGCTGAGATTTACTCCCAGGAAGACCTCGAGGGGTCGGATGTCATTTACCGACCTCACAAGTTCCCCACGGGATTCTCCCCCGGCGAATTATGGCAGGCCATTACAGGAGGGACTCGACTGTATGAGGCTCGTGCCGCTAAGTCTACCTTGATCATCTCTCCCGCGCTACGTTATGTTCAGCACTTGATAGGGCATAGTATCAATGCGCGAACCATGAGCCAGAACGTAGCGGGTTGGCATGATCTCCTCTATCTTTACAGCATGCATCGGTGTGTGCCCCTTCACCTTGGGCGGATCCTTGCCCAGTACCTTCTTCGGCAGGTCACTTATCTCCCCCCTCAAGTCTATAGGAGGGTCTCATTATATCACCCGGATCGGCAAGGGGTTGGGGGTCCTTGATATGATGCCCCGGATGACTGTAGTCTCTACGGGTCGGGGGATCACAGTGAACATGATGGCTGACTTCAAGTTGATCAGGAAGGTGCAGGACGATAAAGGTTGGGGGTACGTGATTCGGGAGGTTAGGGCCGATGGTGCGAGTTCTTATGATGCTGCGGAGGCGAGCGCTTCTTCTGGGACTGATTTGCCCGATCCTGTGGTTGCCCGTGCTGCTGCTCCTGCTCCCGGGAGGCGTGCCTCTCGACGGGATGAGGAGGAGGAGAATCCGGCTGTGTCTGCGCGTCTCGACCGCCAGGAGGAGTCTATGACCAGGCAGCTCGAGTTATTTTCCCGGTTGGGGGCATGGATGCACTAGAGGGTGCTCCTCTTGCTCAGTATCAGTGGCGGCGTCATCCTGCTCCTCCACCTTCGTCTCCTCCGCAGTCTCCATAGTTTCTTCTTTAGCGTCAGCTTGGTTATCTTCTGCAGGGATTGTGCGTTCTGCTTCCTGCAGTTCATTGTTTTTTTTTTATTTAGCCGGTTGTGTACAGACATTATTCTGCTGGGGCATCGTACCCAGGGTGGTTGTGAACATTTTGATTAGTTGCTTTGTCTGCTTCATTGTTATTTATGAGTTTTGTTTCTTATTTTGTTCTTATAATTGTGATAGTAATATAGTTTGTGTTGTGATCTCATAGATAGTGTATATATCTTATTATCTTATTATATAAAGCAATATGCATATCTAAGGCACACCAAAGACTTAATATGAGTCATTGGATCATGAGAGAGAGTATGTGAGGGGGGAGAGTTGGAAGAGAGAGTGAGATATATTATATATATAATAATAGGGAGAGAGGGAGAGAGAAGGGAGAGAAAGAGAGAGAGTGGCCATATGGAGAAAGAGAGAAAGTGAGAGAGAGGGAGAGGGAGAGAATTAAGAAAGAAAGAGATAGAGAAATTAATGTTTTAACGTTAAAATTAAATTTTTTTACAAAATAAAAATGATAATCTTAATTTATATTTGTTTACGGTCATTTTGAGTACTCATATGTATATGTTGCGGGGGGAGCACGTCCGGGGCAGGCGAATCCCGCCGTCGCCGACCGGGTACTGTCGCGCATGGCTGTAGGGGAGGAGCCCCGTGTCGGGCACTCGTTTATATATATATATATATATATATATATATATATATATATATATATATAAGCTTTGTGTTTGGAGACCTTTTCCGCAGGTGGAGTGGATGAATGCGAATTTCTTTCATGGTGGCGGATTTGTCGTAGCTCTTTAACGCCAACCTTCTGGTATGCTATTTCGAGAGCATGGGTAACTCCTCCCCTTTCTTATAGTTTTATTCTTATTGTTTTATCATTTTAGCTTTTATTGATTAGATTAAGTCTGGGGGAGGAAGTGCATTGCGTTGTTACCTATGCAGGTGTACATGACACCGCATGCTAGAAGTATCATTTTTTTATTTCAGTTTTTATATTTTGTTAGTTTATATTCACCGCACACCACTGAACCCACTCAAGCGCGCGCTTGATCGTTCGTATGTGCCGAGCTTGTTCATTCTTTCAAACGCGATTTAAAAATCGTCATGCTGACCTAGGATTGTGAAGCAGAGTAAAATTTTGACTCATGCAGTGCTGCTAGTCGAGTGCTCGCGTCCCACTTAGAGATTTGTGTAGAGTTAATTTCTTTGTATGCTTTTAATTTATATTTTTCTAATAACGTAAACGTTGTTTATTCTACTCAAAATCTATGAATCCGGTGTGAATCAAATGATAACGTAGGATTGTGTGTGGGCGTTCGTAAGCCTCGTATTGCTCGAGTCGGGAGGAAGGCTAATTTCATTCGGTTGCCCAAAGCTACTCTCGAAGTATGAGTGCACGGTTAGTCAAGTGCTCAAAAGTGATTTCGGCCATCTTCTTGAACCAGTTGAGCTTTGCGCCTAATCCTAACGTTTACCTTTGTTAGCCCACTTTGTGTCTACCCATCCATTTGTTTCAGCTCCACTTCAGTTCACCAAAGCCTCATTGTCGATCCTAATCGCACACCCAAGATTGAGCTCTAGTTTTCGCACAGTTTTGTTGGGTGGTGATGTGGTTTTTTTGCTTGTGAAGTTGTGGTTGTGCTCTATTGTGAACATTTGTTGAGTATATATTGAATTGAAATTGTAAAGAAAAAGAAAAAAAGGAAAGTTGCGAAAAAAATAGAAAGAAAAAAATTATTTGTAATCTTTATTGAGATTTTTGTTGGAGTAGGCGGTTCACACACCCATAAACTAAAATTCAAGTTTGAGGGTGTGGTGTACCCGCGCTTCCGTATTGTGGTGGTATAGGTTTTGTGCGTGAGCTCATTTGGAATTGGTGTGTGAGCCTTCATGTTTATCTTGTCATACCCACCGAAACTCAAGCCTCAATTTACACCTAAAGTCCTATTGATTTGCGCGCTTGAGTTAAACAGTGTCGTGGAGAGAGTTTGAACGGACGAGCGTATGACCATCGACATTGATGGATTTCTTTGGAGGTTTTCCCGAGGCCCGATCCTTGGCAATGCTCACCTCATCGTCTGCCTGTTTTCGTCCTACGCTTGACCCGATGATTCATCGTAATTCAGATTTTGAGTAGAAATAATATATTTATACGCTCCTAGAAATTATAAACTACTATGCATACTTAGAAATTTCTTCTACCGCTTTTTTGTGCGTGTGAGCATGCAATTTCACATGGTACTCCGTTTTTGCAGTTTGTTTGTCAGCTAACTATTTTTATTTTCGTTGAGAGATGATTTGCTCGGGACGAGCAAATTGTTAAGTCTGGGGGTGTGATGAGTCTGATATTTATAGTGTTTTTTGGACTCATTCGTGCTAGTTTTCACGCACACGCACAACACTTTACAATCATTATTGCTTATATTTGCATGGGAAGAGGTGGACTCATCTGGGCTAGATTTGTCTGGATAAGTTCGAAAAACACTATAAATATCGGACTCATCAGTACCTTACTTATGCACTCGCGGTTAGAAGAGGTGTGGCAGATGCCGAAGAACTTTTTGAATCCAAGGGAGGGAATCTTGAGTTTGGTCTAGCCCTTCGTCCTAGCAATGGTTACTTATTTCATTTGCATGGGAACCTCCACAGAATGAATGGGTTGCACTCAACTTTGATAGTGCCATGAAGGGCCAAACTAGAGGGGAGGGAGTAGGATGGATTTTCAAGGATCATCGTGGGTTTGTCCGCTTGGCAGGGGAATCCATTTTGGTACTTATCTATCGCATGGGAGAGACTTTGTAGAAGATCCTTATTTTGGGATTCCGACGAGTTGTGGTTTAGAGTGACTCTATGACTGTTATTAAGTGGATCGGTGACTTTTTAGTATGTATGGATTGCAAAATGCGGCAAGTTCGGGACATTAGAAATTGGGTCTCTGGCCTTCCAGATTATAAGATCAGGATCGAAAAAGGAAAATGCCATGAAGGAGAAAAGGAAAAGGAAGATAAGAAGCAGACATACAGCTGGAGAGCTTCGAGAAACTTGTCGTGCTCTTGCTCAGTCCAGCTCTCCCTTGACTTGGTAATGGTGTAGGGCTTCCGGATCTTCTTGCTTGGATCATCGGAAAGAGCCTCCGCCGGGTCGGCTGTCGACATGGATACCATCAACCCCGTAACCGCCAATCCCATTGGAGCCTCCTGCTGCTGTTGCTGATGAAGATAATGACTAGGGTTAGTAAGAAAACGTGCTCCGCCTCTCCCTCCTCGACCTGCGCTGCCGCTGGCCGCCGACGTAGCCAACACCATAAAGATCCGCTGCCGCGAGTCGACTGACCACCGCCGAATTGCTGATCTTCTCCGATCCGGCCCCTGAAGCCTCTCTCCGGCCTCCTCTTCTCCACTTCTCCTCTGATGGCTTCTCCCTAGCTCTCTTGAGTTGAAGGAATGAGTGGATGGAGCTGCTTTGGCGGGGTCGTGTGGGACTGCGAGAGTAGTGGAGAGGAGACCATATGCAGCCGAATGCTGACCGACCGAGCCCACACTGCTTACAACTATCGTTCTTCAACTTTCAATATAGACCGCACAAATATATATGCCAACTCACCCGCCTTTTTTTTAATATTTATTTACACTAACTGACTAACAGGTCACCGTGTCCCAGTTCAACCCGTGCTGTTTTTATCTTATTTAAAACAATTTTCTATCCCTAAAAAATCACATATTATATTAGGCGACAGCACATCAGAAATGTCAATTGGCAGTTTGGCACCACGAAGCAAAAAGAAAAACTCAAACTTAAAGTTAAAATAAATTTTGATACATGCAACCCTAGCCTAGAGCCAGATGCCAGCCCAGTTCATGTTGGTTTTATTGGCTCCTACCCGGTTCAAGTGAACGGGGCCATGCACTTATAAAACTAAAAAAAGGACATAACCGCCAGTGTGCCCCTCCATTCTTCCGCTCTCCCATAACCGCTTGTGTGCCTCCGTTCTTCCGCCCCAGCCCACGCTACCGCTCGTGGAGGAGAAGAGTTGTCGTTGCCGTCCGTGGAGGAAGAGTGCCGCCGGTGGTCGCCCGGTTTGAGGTGAGGTGGTGGTCGGCTGTAGCCGTGAAAGGAAGAAGGCGAGGGCTGTTTTGTGGCGGCTTTGGAGAGCAGAAGTTTGCGTTGAGGACGGGCTACACGTTCGTGGCGAGGTCCGGGTCCGAACTTGGAGTTTTCTCTCCGGTGGTGGCGGTTGAACGTCGGAGATCGACGTTGAAGGTACTGACGAACCTTGTGCGTCCGTTAGTCGGATTGCAGTCCAGCTTTCTACACTCACGCGGATCGTGCGCGTCCAGCGCATTCGCGGTTTTCATCGGACGGTCCATTTTCTCTCACCTTATTTTCGTATGTGTATGCATTTATTATGTTAATATACACTGCGTACGTGGTTGTGCCTCGGTGGGATTGCCGAGTGTCTGCATTTTATTTCATATTACTGTTGCTTGTATTTCTAGTATTATTTTTAACAGTGCTTGTCTCTCAGCAAGTAGTATCAGAGCGAGGTTCGGTAGACGACCGTGATTGGACGTTCTAGGAAGGGTTTGACTGCGGTGGTGAACGACTAGGTCCTCTTCCCACTCTTTCAAATCCGACGTTTGAACAAATCAGGTTTTCTAGTTTGTAGGGGACAGTCATGGCAGGGAAGAACGCAATTTTGGACAGATTTTCCGTTGAGAAGTTCGATGGCAGTGGGAATTTTAGCCTATGACAGATTCAAGTTAAGGATATGTTGGTTCAACAAGTTTTTATTCGAGTCTTGCGGGGGTGCGACAAATTAACCACGACAGTAAAAGATGATGAATGGAAGGATCTTGATGAAAAAGCCACGAGCACAATCAGGATGTGTGTTGCTGACCAGGTGCTCTTCAACATCGGGACTGAAGAGACGGCAGTCGAGCTTTGGGAGAAGCTGGAGCGACTGTGCTTGGCAAAATCCGTGACAACAAGATTGTTGCTGAAGCAGCGCCTCTATGCGCTGAAGATGCAGGAAGGTGGCAACCTGTAGGAACACTTCAATGTGTTCAACGGTCTTCTGAGTCAATTGCATGTGGTTGGCTCGAAGGTAGAGGAAGAAGACAAAGCCCTCTTGCTTCTTACCTCGCTCCCAGCGTCATACATGCATATGGTGACTACGCTCTTGTATGGGAAGGATACGGTGGGGCTGGAGGAAGTCACGTCGGCGCTGTTATCTAGTCAGATGTTAAAGGACCCCACTCCTAGGGGTGACCAGATCTTGGTAGCGCACATGAACGCAGGAGGAGTTTTAACAAAGGATCGAGCAGTGCACGAACTCGGTCGACGTCGAAGAAGGCAGTGACGTGTTACCACTGCAAACAGGTTGGTCATATTAGGAGAAATTGTCTGCAGCGTGCAGGAAGTTCTGGAACTTCGAAGGATGTCCAAGATGCGGGCAAGGTGACACTCGACCTGGAAGGAGATGATGGATTTTATTGCATCACTGAGAGTCAGAATGACTCTGATAGCTGGATTTTGGATTCTGGTGCTTCGCAGCACATTTGCTCAGATGCGACGATGTTCAGTTCACTGGAGGTGACGTCTGGGTCGGTCTTTCTGGGTGACGACTCAGCATGTAAGGTCACAGGGATTGGGACGGTGAACGTACGGACGCATGACGGAGCTATGCGTAGACTTGATCAGGTACATCTGGTACCTAAGCTGTGCAGGAATCTGATATCATTGGGCAGATTGGATTCCAGTGGTTGCAATTTTGCAGCGAGAGATGGAGTTCTGACGGTGAGGCGAGGGCGCACCGTGCTCATGCGAGCTTTGCAGCACGGTAGTTTGTACCGGCTGGTGGGGACCACGATGCGAGGTGGTGAGCCCATGTTTTATGCGGCCGACAGAGGTGACAGTCGTGGTGCAGTGGATCGCCTTCCAGGGAGTCGGGTTCGACGAGTCAGTTTTTACGGTCCGTTTGTGACGACGTTCAGAGGTTGAGTCGAGCAGGGATGAGTCGACTGGAGCAGCTCGGCTGACGCCTCAAGTCGTTGAGGTGGTGCTTCGCGCAGTTGTGTGCTTCGTGCAGGTGGTGGTAGTGGAACCGAGGTATGAGCCAAGGTGGTGTTTGTTGGTTTTATTGGCTCCTACCCGGTTCAAGTGAATTGGGCCACACACTTATAAAACAAAAAAGGACATAACCGCCAGTGTGCCCCTCCATTCTTCCGCTCTCCCATAACCGCCTATGTGCTCTCCGTTCTTCCGCCCCAGCCCGCGCCGCCGCTCGTGGAGGAGAAGAGCTGTCGTTGCCGTCCGTGGAGGAAGAGCGTCGCCGGTGGTCGCCCGGTTTGAGGTGAGGTGGTGGTCGGCTGTAGCCGTGGAAGGAAGAAGACGAGGGCTGCTTTGTGGAGGCTTTGGAGAGGAGAAGTTTGCGTTGAGGACGGGCTACACGTTCGTGGCGAGGTCCGAGTCCGAACTTGGAGTTTTCTCTCCGGTGGTGGCGGTTGAACGTTGGAGATCGACGTTGAAGGTACTGACGAACCTTGTGCGTCCATTAGTCGGATTGCAGTCCAGCTTTCTACACTCACGCGGATCGTGCGCGTCCGGCGCATTCGCGGTTTTCAACGGACGGTCCATTTTCTCTCACCTTATTTTCGTATGTGTATACATTTATTCTGTTAATATACACTGTGTGGTTGTGCCTCGGTGGGATTGTCGAGTTTCTGCATTTTATTTCATATTGTTGTTGCTTGTATTTTCTATATTAATTTTAACAGTGCCTGTCTCTCAGTAGTTCATGGGCCTTGTTTGCTCCAGTTTGCATTTCTCGTCGGCATTTGATCACGTTAGTTTCATTTTCGGAGAATTGCCTGCTCGGCCAGAGATCAGTATCGGTCATTCTGTTGGGTGATCGTTACTAGTCATTTTGACTGTGTCTTCATATTTTTCCTTCCTCCAACATGTTGTGAGAGACACGTTCTTGCAGGACTGAGTGCGCATGAGGATGCGACCTGAGCTATTTGCAAAGGACGTTAGCGAAATACGCAAAAATAAACGCAATCAATCGCAAACACAAACACAAAGGCGTATACATGGAAAACCCCCAAAATCAGGGTAAAAATCACTGGACGATTGAAGCACAACTCGAAAAACCTCCACTATATTATGTTCAACAATACAATGGCTTTCCTGCTCTGCAATACCCAGATGGATCGTGCAACTATCACAAATATAAAGACAAGATAAAGATACATATATACTGACAAAGACGACCAAGTTCGAGTTAGAGTGACTCGCTACAAACTGGTTCTCAAAATCCTATGTACTCTTCCAAAATCTTTCGATATTGTTTCAAGTTGTCTGTTGAGATATAATGCGGAAACTATCATCTAAGCACAACCAAATAATGTAAGGTATACAAGCGCATAAATCTGAACAAGAACAATACATACGTAAATACTACAACTGCAATACATAATATGAACAAATGTACCGACGTCTATTACAGAATACACTGCGAGGGAGCCGAACTCGCTCGATCCGCGAGAGAGAGAATAATTTGGAATGCAATCTGCAAGCACAGCGGACGCACAAGGTTCACCAAGTACATTCATCGTTCGATGACGACCAAACCACCCGTCACTGTCGGAGAAGCACCATCGAGACTAACTTCCCTCACGCACGCCATCGACGAAAAACCGCACCACCGGAGAGAGACACCATCAAGACGATTGTACACTCGCATGTCTTTGCCATCATGCCTAAACCGCCGAAGAGAAACTCTGTCAAAGCCACTGCACCACCGCAAATCTTTCTGTCACGTTCACACCACATCATCTTCTCCAAGACCGGCAATCAGCCTCTCCTCCAAGACCGGCGGCTATCATCTCCAAGGTCGGGGGATGCGTCGAGAGTTCTACATGGGGGGAAGAAACAAGGCAAGATTGGCACCGACAACGTCGATGCCACCGCACAAGATCGCACTACGGGCAACCACCGGCGGCTACGGCGGGCTTCATTCAACGCGAGCACGGGGCGGCAATACCTCCTCACGACCGATTCCTCCAATTCTAACAGACGGCTGCTTTGCCCCTATGGCTACGCGCCACAGTACCCGGCCCGTGACGGCGGGCTTCGCCCGCACCTGCTTGCGCCCGCCCCGCGGCGGGCTGCCCCCCCCCCCCCCCCCCCCCCGCCACTTTCATCTTCTCTTGTTAGTGGCATACATTTCTTGATTAGTTGAGAGTGATCCTGCGACATCCCGTTCTAAATTTTTCCAAAGCCTTAGTTTCTTTTTATCACGCACCTCGCTATGGAATGTTTTAGTTGCTACAATGTGATAGTCTTCAAAATTCATTTGGTATTTTGAAAAGTCAACTACTTCCTGTCGTTTCTCCCAAATCAGGATGCATACGAATATATATATATATATATATATATATATATATATATATATATATATATATATATATATATATATATATATATATATAACATATACTGTGCGGGCAAACATTAGGTGTGTGTGTACGGGCAAGTGATTTTGAGGGTCAAGATGGTCTCAAAACGAAACGTGATCAACATGAAAGTTTAGATCTCGGCGAGACGAACAACTTTCATGTTGATAACGTTTTGATTTGGAGCCGATTTGGACCTCGATTTGGGCCCCGAAATCGGGGGCGGCGGAACTGCTACAGTAAACCGTCCCGCCGCCCCCGATTTCGGGGCCCAAATCGAGGTTAAGACGGCTTCAAATCAAAAAGTGGTTAGCATGAAAGTTGTTTGTCTCGTCGAGATCTACAACTTTCATGGTGATCACTTTTCAATTTGAGACCATCTTGACCCTCAAAATGATTTGCCCGTACAACCCGTATACTTAATTGGCGGTGTGGGGTTCAGTCCCACACCGCCAATTTTGGTTTTGTTTTATAAGTATATAAGGTATTTTGTCTCTTAAAGTGTGAAGTTGTAATTCAAAGGGGTGAGTTTGGCTGGTTATCCAGGCTGGTGTGCGGGTTGTGTATTGTTGGTGCGGGCCGGCGGGCATTTATTTTGGACTGAGTTGATGAATTTGTAGGATGCCCTAAATTTTAGAGGTCATATATAGGTTTAGGAGGCCTATGAAAAAATTATGAACGGTCCTGATTCATTGCTGTGATGAACGGCTGCGATCAAATGTTCGGATTATATTCAACGGTCGTGATCGATCGTGATCTGATTATAAAATTCAAAATTACTTTTTTAATGTAGTTAAAGATATATCTATAACTATTTATAAAGAAATAGTGATGACTTTAAAAAGCCATGTATTTAAAATCTATTGGATCAATTTCAGTCATTGGATCAATAAAATTAGGTCTGCAAATAAAATTTTCTCAAAAAAATGCTCCACATTCTCTCTCCAACATCCCGACACCAGCTAAATCCCCCCCCCCCCCGATTTTTTTGCCCAGCCCGCGTCCCCCACCCCTTTCCACTGCCGCCGCCGGCGGAGCCGCCGACGGGCTGAACGGAGCCCCCGGCGGGTTCGCCGGACTCCGGCGAACCTGCCGGGGGGCTCCGTTCAGCACGCCGGCGGCGGAGCCGCCGGCGACAGTGGAAAGGGGGTGTGGGGAGGCGGGGCTGGAAAAAAAACGTGGGGGGTGGGGGTCGATTTATTATAATATATTTTATATATAATTATTATAAATATATTTATATATTATTATATAATTATTTATATAAATATATATAATATGTTATAGATTTTTGTATAATATATATTATATTGCGAATCCCGCCGGGGCGGGGGAAAGCCTGCCGGCGGCGGGGGGAAGCCCGCCGGGGGCGGGCGTAGCCCGCGCGGCGGCTGGGTACTGTCGCGCGGGGCACGAGGGCAAGCTTGCGGTGGGACAAGCTTGCGTGTGGAGATATCAGGTGCGGGCAAGCTTGCGTGTGGACTTACGAGCAGGGCATTTTGGGAGTCAAGATGGTCTCAAATCGAAAAGTGATCAACAAAGAATTATAGATATCGGCAACACGAACAACTTTCATTCTGATCACTTTTTGATTTGGAGTCATCATGCCCTTCGATTTGTGCCCGAAATCTGGGGCGGCGTGAGTGCTACAGTAGCAAACTCGTCGCCCCAGATTTCGGGGCCCAAATTGAGGGTCAAGACGGCTCCAAATCAAAAAGTGATCAGCATGAAAGTTGTTCGTCTCTCTGAGATTTACAACTTCCATGTTGATCACTCTTCGATTTGAGACCATTTTGACCCTTATCCGGACGTTGTAGGCCCGCATATGATATCTCCTCATATATATATATATATATATATATATATATATATATATATATATATATATATATATATATATATATATATATAAAAGCTCAACTGGTGATGAAAAGTGAAAGAACTTCATAGTTAAGCGTGTTTGAGCGAGAGTAGTACTGGGATGGGTGACCTCCTGGGAAGTCCCCGTACGGCCGAGCTTAACTGTCGAGTTCACTCATCAAAGGGAGGTTGTGGCCACCAACAACCTGACTGTGGATGGAGAGGGGTCGGGGGTGCTTGGGCTGCAGCCCGGTAACGTCGTCTCGAGCGGAGCCGTGACGTTGTCACGTTGAATTGGCTAGGGGCGTTACAATAAAAAAGTGCACTTTTATTGTAACGCCCCTAACCGATACAACATGACGATGTCATACTCCCCTCTAGGAGACGCTACCAGGTTGCAGCCCAAACACCCCAACCCCTCTCCCTCCATAGGCGTGTTGTTGGTGGTCACAGCCTCCCTTTGATGAGCGAACTCGACAGTTAAGTTGGGTCGTACAGGGACTTCCCAGGGGGTGACCCATCCCAGTACTACTCTCGCCCAAGCACGCTTAACTATGGAGTTCCTTCACATCTCATCACCAATTGATCTGCAGCTCAATTGGTGATGAGAAGTGAAGGAATTACATAGTTAAGCGTGCTCGGGCTGGAGTAGTACTGGGATGGGTGATCTCCTGGGAAGTCCCCATAGTGCGGGCTTGACTATCGAGTTTACCTCATCAAAGGGAGGTTGTGGCCACCAACAACCCGTCTGTGGAGGGAGAGGGGTTGGGG
Organism: Platanthera guangdongensis; assembly: GCA_039583875.1. Lineage (NCBI taxonomy): Eukaryota > Viridiplantae > Streptophyta > Magnoliopsida > Asparagales > Orchidaceae > Platanthera > Platanthera guangdongensis. The sequence continues at coordinate 20,177,783 of CM077152.1, forward strand.
CGGTTGGGCTGCATCCCGGTAACCGGAACCGGACCAGGTGGAAATTAGAGTACACGCTGGGGCACGGGGACGTTATAATAAAAGTGCACTCCAGCCCGAGCACGCTTATTGTAACACTTTTATTGTAACATCCCCGCGCCCCAGCGTGTACTCTAATTTCCACCTGGTCCGATTTTTGTTACCGGGCTGCAGCCCAACCGCCCCAACCCCTCTCCCTCCACAAGCGGGTTGTTGGTGGCCACAAGCTCCCTTTGATGAGGTAAACTTGATAGTCAAGCCCGCACTACGGGGACTTCCCAAGAGAATCACTCATCTCAGTACTACTACAGCCCGTGCATGCTTAACTATGGAGTTCTTTCAACTCTCATCACCAGTTGAGCTGGAGTAGTACTGGGATGGGTGATCTCCTGGGAAGTCCCCGTAATGCGGGCTTGACTATCGAGTTTACCACATCAATAGTTAAGCATGCTCGGGCGAGAGTAGTACTGGGATGGGTGACTGAAAGATATGGTACCCAAACACCTAGAGGGGGGGGTGAATAGGTGACCTAATACTTTTCTAACTTTGTTGGCAGCCAAACAATTATATCACAGATTTCTAACTAGTTTATTACAGCAATCAGCAATAATCAAACACACACAGATCATCCACAGCACAAACACAGCACAGCACACAGTGTTTTATAGTGGTTCCCCAAGATATGGGTACATCCACTTTCCCCCTTCGCCTATCTAGCAGTGTACTAGATTCGGCCTAACTTCTCCACTGTCTCAGAACCCAAATTGGTTCCTACCTCAGGCCCAAAGCCTTACACCTCAGCTTTCTCCAAAGTCTACACTCAGCCACAAAGGCCTACACTCAGCCACCCAGGCCTACACTCAGCCAAACAAGGCCTACACTCAGAGTTCTTTAACTCCTACACTCAGGCTATCAAGCCCTACCCTCAGCCTTTATAAATATAGGCTTACAATCACTCAGATCCAATGGATCCTACAAGTTAAAATAGTATTACAACAAAATAACTCAACAACTCAGAAAATAAGAGAGGAGTTGAGAGATTCTTGCTGAGTTCTTGGAAGAACTCAGATAGATCCAAACTGACTTAGCTTCCTTCAAAGCTTCTTGAGTAGAACTGAATAAGTCTGAATCCTCTGCAGTTGTTCCTTGACCTCTGCTTCTTAAGATCCAGATGCTTCTGAATCCTTCTTCTCAGCCTAGTTCCAAAGACTGAATTCTTTATTGGAGCTCTCTCTCTCCAACTTCTTAGATCTGCCGTTGGACACAAAGATCTTCTTGATTTGTATCACTTGGATAACTTGATCAGCAACCACTTGAACAAATCTCTTAGATTAATCTGGACCCAATCAGCACTTAATCTTCTTTTTGTTAACTCTTAACAATCTTAACTTCAACCACCTTTTCTGTAAACAGTCTGTGCCTATTTATAGGCATTCTTCATGGTAACCGGCTGGTCCGGTTGATAACTTCTCAAAAAGAAGTTATCTTGTGTCTTAAATACTCATATTTTGATGAAATGATTTATCAAATCTCTATAAAAAAGTATTAAATCTACACATACTGACAAGTTTTAAAATTGATGGAATTAACGCCGTTTCAATATGTTTTTATCTTAGGAAACCAATGTATTCACCTCGATGCGGCATGGGTCAAGCACAAGGGAAGTCCCAGCAAGACAATTACAGCATTATTGCAGCCGTTTTGGAGCCGTTGGTGCAATTTCCGTTTTTGGACAGCAGGAAATTTGTTATAACAAATTTCTGCAGTTCAGAAAATTTGTTATAACAAGTTTGCGAAAATTCAAATTTGAATTCCGAATTCCTCTTTAATTTTGGCAGTTACAAGTGTATAGATGGCAACCTTTCAGCAATTAAAATACTCCTTTTTGGAGGGGATGAATATAAAGAGGGGGGTGTGAGAGAAAGAGGAGAAGCTTGATAATATTCAAATTTCAAAAAGATAGATCTAGGTTTGGGAGAGAAGGAGGAGGAACCGCACCGGAACTTCATCAAGGAGGGATCTTGCATGCGTTTGGGTGGAGTTTCTACAGCGTTTTTGAACTCTAGGCATAATGTTTTGTAAGATCTATTCAATCTTGTATTCCTCTTTTCAAATCATGAACTAAATTCCCTAGGTTTTGTATTTGAAAGTACTTTGCTCTATTTTGATGTGATCCTTGTTTTATTTTAATTTATGAGAAGATTTTGTGAATTCCTTATTTAGTTGATGATCTTGTGGTAGAACTTTTGGATTATTGTTTTATTCGATGCTTCATTTCGAGATTCGAGAGAGAGGAGAAGTGTGAGTATTTGAATGAAACATATTTTACTACGTGGCGAGATTCGAGAGAGGAGTCACGTAAATTTTTAACCAAAATTTTCGGATCGTTTTACTGCGCTTCGAGATTCGAGAGAGGAGAGGCGTAAGTGTATCATCAACTCGATATAGCGGAGAGGGAGAAAGAGATTTCACCTTTCCGTTAGCAACTTTGATTTTTATTATTAATCATATTTTTTGTTCGCCTGAGTTAGAGATGACAAGGGAGCAAGGGGTATAGTGATTTCCGATATCGAGAGATACGGATCTCTACCGTAAAATCGTTGCAGGAAAGTACACAAAGATTTCTCATACATCATCTTCTTTTGATCCATCATTATAGGCTTAGGAAATCAAAATACAAGACCGTTTTTCCCAAACTTGATAAACAGTTATTTTAGAAAGTCTTAGCAATTTTAATTTAAAATTTTATTTGTCTTTAAACCCACTTAAATCTACTCACTTGGATTTAAAGAAAAGGATAGCTAGTATTTGTGAGCCTTAGATTAATCACCTCTCCGTGGGAACGATCTTTACTCACTCTTTATTACTTGATCCGGCACGTGCACTGCGTAGTTACGTATACCTATTTCGGCGCGTATCAAGTTTTTGACGCCGTTGCCGGGAGGTGCGTTGATTTATTGTTTATTTTTGCAATATTAGTAATCCTTAGTATTTAGAGCTCAAGTTTTAATTCCTGTTTTATTTTACTTCATTTATTTTTACTTTGTTTTTTTTACTGCTCTATTTGTGCATGTCCCGTTATAGATCACCTGAATGTTGCCATTAAACTTGGAAATTGAACGGACGTGTAGACTAAATAGAAGAACATTTCGGTTAGAACATAACAACCCTATGACCATGAACCCTAATAATCAAAACATCGACCATTTGAATAATCAGGAGGTTCAGGAGCAGGAGGGTCAGGTAGAACAAAATGTACAACCTGCGGAAGTTAGGCGAACGTGTCGTGTATAACATGCCGTATAGGGGAGGATTGCATTATAGCATCATTAAGCCGCCATCGAGGCGAATAATTTTAAAATCGATTCCATGGCTATGCAACTAGTTCAACAAAGACAATTTAGTGGACTTAGTCATGAGGACCCCAATTCTCACCTACGGACCTTCATAGATATATGCGACACCTTCAAGATCAATGGTGCGTCTGATGAAGCAATACGACTTCGTTTGTTTCCCTTCTCCTAGTTGGAAGAGCAAAAGAGTGGCTCGATTCCCAATATGGCCTCACCACTTGGTTACAAGTGGTTGAGAAATTTTTAGCGAAATATTTCCCACCGGCTAAAACTGCCAAGCTAATGCGCGATATAACTACATTTCTGCAAGGAAATAGTGAAACGTTGTATGATGCATGGGAACGGTTTAAGGAGTTGTTACGGAAGTGCCCCATCATGGATTAGCTATCCATCAACAAGTGTGGACCTTTTATAACGGTCTCCAGACTTTACTATGATTCAAGTAGATGAGCGGCAGGAGGATCACTTATGACAAGTATCCCGAGGATGCTACGTTATCCTTGAAGATTTATCCTCCAACAATTATCAATCTTTCGATCGGCAAGGTCCTCCACCTCCACGAGTGGTATGTACCAAGTAGATCAACTAACCTCCTTCGCTGCACAAATGACTGCCCAATTCAATTCGAGAATAAGAGGTAGATGCTTTAAGCCTAAATCAATCCCAATTAAATCCACAAGTGAATAGTATAGTTACCCCTCCTGCCCCCTTGAACCCATCACTCACAGTTGAACAACTGGTCGGGCACAATGAGGAGGTTAACTATATAGGTGGTCAACCAAGACATAATAACAATCATCCCTTTCCAAATTATTATAGTCCGGAATGGCGGAATCATCCCAACTTTTCATGGAAGAACAATTCTGGCATATCACAACCACCCGGATTCAACTCGAATCTGCAGCCGCATCACAACAATAACTTTAATCAACAAGGTTCATCCAGGAAGCTATCCGATGAGATTCTCATTGAATCGATGCATAAGAGTGATGCTCGTATTACTAGCCTAGAGGGGTCCTTACGTATTATTGAGTCGCAGTTGGGGCAAATTGCCAATGCGTTGAGCCTTAGACCCCAAGGGTCACTCCCATCTGATACGACCCCAAACCCTAAGGGGACAATCAACATTGTAAATCGGTCACCTTGCGTAGTGGAAGAGAATTAGCGGGTCGTGACCCAATTAAGAAGGACGAGGTAGAAAAGAACTTGAGAGATGTTAGCCCTGTTGACTGTGACAATGACTTAGAGAAAACTATTGATGAAAAGGAAGAGGAAGTAGAATAATAGGGGACAAGAAGGTGTGAACCTAGTGTTGAGGTGTCAAAGAAGAAAAACAATGTGGTAGTCTACCCACCTCCACCATTCCCCCAAAGGTTAAGGAAAAGCAAGTTGGATCAACAATTCCAGCAGTTTGTTGAAATTTTCAAGAAGCTTCAAATAAACATCCGTTTGCGGAAGCCTTGGAGCAAATGCCCAGCTATGTTAAATTCATGAAGATATCCTGTCCAAGAAAAGAAGATTTGGAGTGAACGAGACGGTAGCACTTACTCAAGAGTGCAGTGCCATTCTTCAGAAAAAGCTTCCACCCAAATTAAAAGATCCTGGAAGCTTTACCATACCGTGCTCCATAGGGTATCAGTTTGAGGGCAAGGCATTATGTGACTTGGGAGCAAGTATTAACTTGATGCCTCTATCAATTTATAGGAAGCTAGGGCTAGGGGAGATTTCAAAGACCTCCATCACTTTGCAATTGGCAGATAGAACGTTAGCCTTCCCAAAGGGGATAGTGGAAGATGTATTAGTAAAAGTGGACAAGTTTATCTTCCCTGCGGATTTTGTGGTAATGGATATGGAGGAAGATAGGGAAGTACCTATTATTGTAGGTCGACCATTCCTAGCCACTGGAAGGACTTTGATAGATGTATAAAAGGGAGAGTTAACGATGAGAGTCAACGATGAGCAGATTACATTCAATATACTGAATGCTATGAAGTTTATTGATAGAGAGGAGGATAATCTCGAGATGGTTAACACCATATCTGTTTGTGAATATCAATTGATAAATAAAACTGAAGAGGAGAATGAATTGTTATCCAGCTTATTGACTGAAGAAGGAGCATCTGATAAAGATGATGATAGTCAAGCGTGCTTTCAAGTATGTGAGAGGCCAACTAGTTGGACTCGTAAACCAGAACCCTGGAGATGCCAGAGAAATCCTTGGCGGTCAAGCCGTCAGTTATTGAGCCCCCAAAATTAGAATTGAAACCTCTGCCCGAGCACCTCACGTATGTGTACTTAGGAGAGAACAATACTTTGCCTGTTATTATTAACGCAAGGTTACAACTGAGCAGCAACAGAAGCTGACTTGACTAAATTAAAGCAGTATAAAGTGGCTATAGGTTGGACCATAGCGGACATTCGAGGGATAAGCCCTTCGCTGTGTATGCATAAAATTCTATTAGATGAACCTTTAAAGGGCTCTATTGAGCACCAACGCCGTCTAAGTCCACCTATGAAGGAAGTAGTCAAGGAGGAAATTATTAAGTGGTTAGACGCGGGTATTATTTACCCCATCTCAGATAGCGCTTGGGTGTCACCGGTTCAGTGTGTTCCGAAGAAGGAGGGATGACGGTGGTGAAGAACGAGAAGAATGAGCTGATCTCCACTAGGACGATTACAGGGTGGCGCATTTGCATGGATTATAGAAAACTGAATAAAGCCACGAGAAAAGATCACTTTCCTCTACCCTTCATCGACCAAGTTTTGGATAAGCTGGCCGGAAATGATTTTTTCTGTTTTCTGGATGGTTACTCGGGATATAATCAGATTTCAGTGGATCCTGAAGATCAGGAGAAGACCACTTTCACATGCCCGTATGGCACCTTTGCATTTAGGAGGATGCCATTTGGATTATGCAATGCTCCCGCTACTTTCAGCGGTGTATGATCGCGATATTTTCTGACATTATGGATCATGGTATAGAGATTTTCATGGATGATTTTTCTATCTTTGGAAATCTTTTAATGCCTGCTTAGAGTGCCTAGAGAAGGTGTTAGTTCGATGCGTGGAGACCAACCTGGTTTTGAACTGGGAAAAATGTCATTTTATGGTCCGCGAGGGAATAGTGCTAGGACATCATGTATCTAGGAATGGATTAGGTGTGGACAAGGCCAAACTCGATGTGATTGAAAGGCTCCCACCCCAAAGAACGTGAAGATGCTGCGAAGCTTCCTGGGCCACGCAGGATTCTATCGAAGATTTATCAAAGATTTTGTCAAAGGTCGCCAAGCCGTTGAGTGGCCTGTTAGAGAAAGATGTGCGCTTTGATTTTAATGATGCTTGCTTACGTGCTTTTGATGAACTGAAGAGTCGTCTGACTTCTGCTCCTGTTGTGGTAACTCCCAATTGGGAGGAACCATTCGTTTGATGTGTGATGCCAGCGATTACGCCGTTGGAGTTGTTTTAGGGCAAGTGCGGAGAAGGTCTTCCACACGATAGCTTACGCTAGCAAAACTTTGATAGAAGCCCAAGTCAACTATACAACCACTGAAAAAGAGTTACTGGCAGTAGTTTTTGCTTTTGAAAAATTCAGATCGTACCTTTTATGTACCAACGTCATAGTATACACCGACCATGTGGCTATACGATACCTCATGGAGAAGAAGGACGCTAAACCACGATTAATCCGATGGGTACTCCTTCTACAAGAATTTGACGTTGAAATTAAGGATATGAAGGGAGTGGATAACCCCGTAGCTGACCATCTGTCAAGAATTGAGAGCCCACCATCACTGCTGCGATCTGAAATTGATGAGAGGTCCCCGATGAGTGGCTATTAGCGGTATCTGAAACCATGGTGCCCTGGTATGCCGATTATGTTAATTATATAGTTAGTAGAGTCTTTCCACCGGATCTACTCTACCAACAGAAAAAGAGATTTCTGCATCAAGTTCGTTCGTATCTGTGGGACGCACCATATCTATTTAAGGTTGGCCCTGACGGGATGGTGAGGCGTTGCGTCCCCGAATCGGAAATGAAAGACATCTTGGAGAAGTGTCACAACTCTCCTTATGGCGGACATTTTATGGGAGATAGAACAGCAATGAAGATCTTAGAGGCGGATTCTTCTGGCCCAATTTATTTCGCGACGCCCGAGATTTTGTTAAACAATGTGATAGGTGTCAGAGGTCTGAAAACATAAGAGAACGGATGCGATGCCCATGAATACGATCCTAGAAGTTGAACTGTTCGATGTATGAGGAATTGATTTTATGGGACCATTCGTGATTCACAGGGAGATATGTACATTCTTTTAGCGGTTGACTATGTATCAAAGTGGGTGGAAGCAATTGCTACACCTAAAAATGACGCAAAAGTGGTCTTAAAATTTCTGAAAAATTTTATATTAACCGGTATGGGACCCCCAGGGCAATTATAGTGATGGGGGAAGTCACTTCTGCAATGCCCAATTTACGGCTCTTTTAAAAAAATATGGGGTAACGCACAAAGTTGCACTAGCATATCACCCCCAAACGAATGGGTTAGCGGAGGTTTCCAACCGCGAGATTAAGAAAATCTTAGAGAAGACCGTTAGCGTCAACCGAAAGGATTGGTCCCAAAAGCTGAACGATGCACTATGGGCGTATCGCACTGCTTTTAAAACACCGATTGGTTTAACGCCGTATAGACTAGTATATGGAAAGGCATGTCACCTTCCTCTAGAGTTGGAGCATCGAGCTTATTGGGCGATAAAGAAAATAAATACGATTTTAAAGACGCAAGCAAGCAACGATTAACAACTGAATGAATTGGAAGAACTTACACAGAACGCATATGAGAATTCAAGATTTATAAAGAACGAACAAAAAAATGGCACGACCGACGCTTGAACGATAAACAATTTGAGCCCGGACAGTTAGTCTTATTATTTAACTCCGTTTTAAAAATATTTCCCGGGAAATTAAAATCTCGTTGGTCGGGACCGTTTAAATTAAAGAGGTGCACCCATATGAGCGCGGTGACAATTTTGAATGACAAAGACCGCACCGAT